>JAPCYS010000046.1:0-12993 GCA_028641055.1 Alopecurus myosuroides | reverse complement strand
TGTACTTCACCTTGGTGAATAGGGATTCTTTGTTATTGACGATATACACAAAGATTGGGTCATGAAGTCTGCGAGCAAAAAATGGAGAACATTCAGATCCCATTTGAAGCGTAGATTCTATGATGCAACTAAGTCCACAAAAGAAAATATCGAAAATGGATGTGGGGATAGGATTCAAGCTGATCAGTGGGAATGGCTTGTGAAATATTGGAGAAGTGACGCGTTCCTGGCAAGTGTTCATCTGTTTTTCTGATTTGTAGACAATGACAAATTTGTATTACTAACTTATTTTGGTCCTGTCTGCAGACAATGTGCAACAAAAATAAGAAAACAAGGAACAAGATTGTGAAATTGTGTTGGTCCAAACTCAAACCACAAAATATGATTCAAAGAAATCGTACAAGGAACTGTTAGCAGAGTCGACACACCATCGGAAAATAAAGAAAGAAAAGGTAGATGAGATCAAGACAAGCTTGAAACAAACTGCATTTGAACCTGATTGCACACAAGGAACTGCAGGGAAGTATGAAAGTAAACACACTAATGATTATTTGCACCCAAGGAGGCCAATAAAGGTGAGTGTGATATGCCCTAGCCACTGACATGTAGATCCATTTTTGATTTTGTATTGAAGTTGATTTCTGCCCTTTTTTCACATATGCAGACTGATAGAATAAAGGCATGCATGGAAGTTGGTTTAACATCGCCAAACAGTGAAAGGTTGGTGGCATTGGCAACTGTGCAGAATGTTGGAGCAGAAGAGCTCGTCGATGTTACTGTAAACATCGTACTGCATAGTGGAACTCGTCTACCTCAACCTAAAGAAAGGTTCATCACTTTGAGGCAGGCAGAAGCACGGTGCATCAAATGGCCGAAGAGAAACGTAAGTTTCGATTGGCTGTAATATTTTAACTGCCGGTACATGCTATTATATGGACCTAGGTAGATACAATTAACTGAACCTAGATGCTTTTAGTAAGCATAATATAATGTGAGCCTAAATTTAACTGAACACCTTATTTCTGACAGATTTCAGAGGCAGGCCTAGATGAAAAAGTTGCAAAAATGTGCAGTGAGATAGAGAAAACTATACCAATGGCAGAGGTTAGATATGGAGATCCAGTTACTCGGATAGAGCATTTTCTGAAAATGGTATATCCAGGTATGTACTTATTGGTTGAATTCCAATTTTTCCATACGAAAAAATTAGTGACTCCCATTCTTTAAACTGTTTGTATTCTTTACTTGTACATTATGCACTGTTTTGAACATGCGTTGGGTTTTCTTGCAAGTTCAGTAGCTTTTGAGCTGTATAAAATATAGGTGAAAAGCTACAGGGGCAAATGACAAACAGCTAACTAAATGCTAGTTACCTGAGGGCTGCGGCCAAATTATCTTGTTATATTGCTCGTTTTTCGACTATGTATTTAAATGCTAGACACTGTTTTAAATGCTTGTTGCTCGTTTTACTATATAGTGAATATGCACCTTGCATTCTCTCATCAATGAGCTTTTACTATAGTTCTTCTCTCATGTCTATGCTTTTATGTAATGAAGTTATAATGTGGTTACATCTTGCTATGCAGATACACAAGCATAAATACTTTGTGTTGTCGTCGAATGGTGATGCACAATAGTTATCATAGGTTCTTAATTATGAACTACAGATATGAACTGTTGTTAATTATGTTATATCTTGTTGTGATAATGTACAGTGCATGTGAAGTGATGATATATAATGGTTGAAAGTTCCTGTATTGCTACTGCTATGATGGTTGAAAGTATCTGTATTGCTACTGCTATGATGGTTCAAAGTATCTGTATTGCTAATGCTATGAAAGTACATGTATTGCTACCTGTAATGCCATTGTGAAAGAGGAAAAAAAACTCAACATAGTGCCACTAATGCAATCGGGGGCACTTTGGCAAATTGCCACTAAAAGGTTTTAGTGACACTTTGTCAAAGTGCCTCTAAAGGGTTTTAGTGGCACTTTGTCAAAGTGCCCCTAAAAGGTTCTAGTGGCACGTTGGCAAAGTGCCACTAAAAGGTTCTAGTGGCACTTTGAGAAAGTGCCACTAAAAGGTTTTAGTGGCACTTTGACAAAGTGGCACTAAAAGGTTCTAGTGGCACTTTGACAAAGTGCCCCGGTTCATCGTGTCTCTAAAGGGTTTTAGTGGCACTTCGGCAAAGTGCCACTAAAAGGTTTTAGTGGCACTTTGCCGAAGTGCCTCTAAAAGGTTTTAGTGGCACTTTCACAAAGTGCCACTAAAAGGTTTTAGTGGCACTTTGAAAAGTGCCACTATAGATATACTTTTAGTGGCACTTTGTCAAAGTTCCACTAAAACCCTTTAGAGTCACGATCAACCGGGGCACTTTGTCAAAGTGCCACTAAAAGGTTTTAGTGGCACTAAGTACACATTTAGAAGTTCCCCTAAATATCTACCGTGTTGTAGTATGAATATGCGACCAGTTGGGTTAGCTAAGGTGATAACAGAGCAAAGACAATCGACTGTGAATATTGAAAGATGAAATCGACCAAAGCATCAATATAGGGCTCGGCGGCGGAGCTTGTCGATTCCATGGAGGTGTGCGACAAGGGGGCTCAGGAGGCGGTATGGTGCAGCGCGCTGGAGCAATGCAAGGAGGTAGCAAGTGGCTGGACGAGCCGACGACGGTCTTCGTCGACTGGACAAGGAAAAGAAGATAAAGAGGAAAGAGGCTGGGGCGGTTGGGCCTTGGACCGGATTGGCCTAGAGTGGGCGGAACGGACTCTCTTCCCCTTTTTCAATTTTCCCTTTTCCATTTTAATTTGCAGAAAAACAAATAGGAATAGAGAAGGAAAAGGTTTGGGAAAAAGAAAAGGTTCGAACAAATTAGTTTGGAAAAATTTGCAATGTTCTAAGAAAAGTTTTTGAAACTTACCCCATATATTATTATTTTGGTTTAAATTAACTAATGGTAAAGGGAAAAATCTTTTTTTTACCTAATGAAAATTTTATCAAAAAATAAAAAAGGCTTGCAAAGATAATTTTTAGAGTTTATTAAATGTCGTATGGTTTTTGCGCGATGCCTATACCGACAGGCAAGCTAAAGAGGCAATTTTTTTTAAGAGAACTCTACAAGTTGACATATATAGAGTCAAATTGCATACTTTTGTTGGACTTTGCACTACTTGTGGGATAATTCCAAAAGTGAAAAATGAGGGTAAGCTCACACATGACAATAGAATTTATTAGAGACAAATTTGGATCGTGCCGATATTTTTCATCCAAAAGTAAATCTTATTTTGTCCCGTTGCAACGCATGGGCATGTTTACTAGTATTATATATATATATATATATATAATATATATATATATAATAATAAAGGCGCTAAGGCTTCCTTGGTTTGGTTTTGTTTGGTAGGTCATTGAAACTACCCTCAAAGTTGACATAAATTACCCACCTTGCCACCGGTAAGTTATACTATTGGGATTTGGGATTTTTTCTAAAAAACCGAACAGACTTACGTCACGTGGGTGGAAAGATGGTTCACCATCCTCGTGCTAACTGAACGCAATTCAAAATTTTCCTGAATCCTAATGCCATGCGACCGATTTTGTTTTCGATTTATAAAACCCTATACGTTAGACTATAATACAGGGAACTATAAGGATCCGGACGGTGGTTGGATCGATACCTGCGGATCAATGGAGCCGGCACACGTAGCTGTATCATGGACGTAGGCGGAGCAACATATCGATGTCCTCCCCTTGGTGGTGCACATCATTGTGTCGTCGCACACAACATCCTCTGCCCGGAGCTCCGTCCTTGACGGCGAGCGGAAGGCTGAAATCAAAAACGTCGAGCTCCATCCTCGACGACGAGCGGCCAAGGCTGGAATCATCGTCCCTCCTCGACGACGTCGAATAGCTAACTATGAAGCATGTCCTCAGCGTGATAAAAGCACCGCGCACCCAGTGCAGTATAGATCTCGTCGTGGTTTCGCCGACAGAGCTGCTCGTACACCTCAATGCCGGGATGGGCTCAGACGTCATGTTCTTTTGGGCGGACGCCGAACGGGCCTCGAGGCACGCTGCGCTATTCCCGGAGATCCATCCTCGACGGCGAGCGGCCAAGGCTGGAATCATCGTGCCTCCTCGGCGACATCGACAACCTAATTAACGATCAGGTCCGTCCTCAACGTGATCAAAGCACCGCACACCGAGTGCAGTAAATACCTTGTCGTGGTCCCGCCGACGAAGCTGCCCGGACACGTCAAAGACCAGATGGGAGGTGACGTCATGTTCCGTTGGGCGGACGTCGGACGGGACTCTCGAGGCACGGCGGCGCGCCGGCGCCACGACGCCCGGGCGCACCCGTCTCGCTGGGCTGGGCCTGGGATTCGATCTGGCGGACTCACCAATGCAGCCGGGCAGGACGGCAACGTTGCGGCCATCCGACCGGTAGGCGACCAAGCTGCCACACAAGATGGACAACGTGCACAAGCACCACTACGTCATCGGGTTGAAGCTAGAACAGGGGTAGTTCAGTCCCAAGGGCTTGTGCTTGGCCAAGCAGAACGATGACGAGTTCACGTGCAAGTTCATCCCCCAGCCCCAATCGCAAGTTGCTGCACCATGATCTCACGAAGATTACTAGAACGCCTGGTGCGAGAGGCGAGAGCCCGCCAATGCCGTCCGCATCCGTGCAACTTCAAAAGGCAAAGAACTTCATGTTTGCCAGCAGCGCTAAGGCCGTTCAACTCAAGTCCACTGATATCCGTGTTCTACAAGCCTGTTATTATGCGTCTTTGCTTTAACTGCTCGATGTGGCAATTCATGATATATGATATCAAGATGGCTTACCCTTCAGGCTATCCTGGATGATAGATTTTGGCAACGATGGCCAGGAGCTCGACGACATCTTCAACACATCCGAAGGTTGTAAACATTCATGAACAATCTTCCCCTTGATCTCTCGTTCCTTATTCTTTTGCTTCTTATCACTATGTTTGGTTCTAAATTATGCAGTCTTCTTAGTTCTCGTATTTGGCCGAAGTGATTGGGAATTGACATGAAAAATTGTAACCAAAGCGCCTAGAAGAATCACTGTTTATGGATATCTGAAGCTTCATGCTACCATGGACTAAAACTTGGAGGTAGGGAATGGCCACACACTACTGGAATCGGACACTTCGCCGTGTATCAGAAAGACTCGGCGAAGGACGAAAAATACTCGGCAACCTCTTTGCCGAGTGCCACACTCGGCACAGGTTACTCGGCGTCGTTCATCTCGGCAATCGAAACTTTGCCGAGTGTGAGACCACGGGATGCTCGGCAACCTTTTTGCCGAGTATTTTCCGTGTACACTCGGCAAAGTTTTCTGGAACAGGTTCCGTTCCTTAGTCTATAACGGAACGGTGCTCGACACTTTGCCGAGTGCAACACTCGGCAAAGTTCCTGGGCCCAGGCGTCCATGGTAGCGCCACGTGTCACCCTTTGCCGAGTGCAACACTCGGCAAAGATCCTGACACGAGGCGTCCATGGTAGCGCCACGTGTCCTGTACGCCGAGTGTCGTGACACTCGGCAAAGAGGCAGGCCCTGTTCGCCGAGTGGCCGCTTTGCCGAGTGTCCTTTCGCCGAGTGGCATAGTGCTCAGCCGAGTGGCCTGTAGGCCGAGTGTCGTGGCACTCGGCAAAGATCAGAAACACTATGCCGAGTGCCTGAGTTTGCCAAGTGTCTGTTCGCCGAGCGTGCTCACTCCACCGAGTGGGGACTATGCCGAGTGCCGTGACACTCGGCATAGTCCCCTCCCGTGTACGCCGAGCCCAAGTTTGCCGAGTGTCGCACTCGGCAAAAAGGTTGCCCAGGCGACCAAATGGCACCTGGGAGCAAACTTTGCCGAGTGTTTTGTTGGCCACTCGGCAAAGACTTGCTCCCAGGTGCCATTTGGTCGCCTGGGCAACCTCTTTGCCGAGTGTAACACTCGGCATAGTGACCATTTGGGTCTTTGCCGAGTGCAACACTCGGCAAAGAGATTGCAATTTTAACAGAAACTGTCTGCATTTGCTTCATTCCCTGCAATCAAATCACAAATCACATATTTTTCAAATGTTTCAGTACCAGAATACACAGAACACACATATACTTCATATTTAGCTCCACAAACACAGAACACACATATTTGCACCAAAATAGAAACAAATGCATAATATACTTAATATTTAGCTCCACAAACACAGAATGCATGACACAAAGGTTTAAACGCCATCCTACAAGCATCCTAAGTAGTTCACAAGTTCACAAGTTCACAAGTTCATCATCATCTATGGATCCACAACAATGACGGAGGTCTACGGAGCCGACTCGTCACCGTCAGCTCGAGATCCGTCCTGGTCCATGTCGTTCTGGGTTCCCGATGATGAAGCATTTCCCTATAAAGATCCATATTAGTCGACTAAGCTGGAAAAATGAATCAGTTAACAAGCTGCAAGCCAACTTACCAAGTTGAGGTTGAACGGCGGTAGAGGAGGTAGAGGAGGAGCTGATGGATCCCGTGGAAGAGCGCTGACCATCTGCAAAGATGAAAAGAGATAGACCGGTGAGTTTACACGCATATAATGATGAATGGAACTAAAAGGGGTGAAAATAATACCTGCATCATTGCCTGCATCTATGCATGCTGGCTACTCATCTGCGCCTCCATTCTTTGGACCTTCTCTTGGGACTCCATCGCGATCCGCTTGTTTTCATCAACTTCATCCTACGGGATGTTTAATGTCAACAATTGCGCAAAGGAAACAAGATATACGGGTGCTGAAGAATGATTGTACCTGCATAGCGGCGATGGCATCTAGTCCTGGCCGTGGGCGGCGCTCGATAGAGGGCGATGAGCTGACCGACCTCGCACGGATCTGGGAGAGTGTGGGTGTACCTGTGGTATCGAAGGCGCCATTGGCGAAGGCAAATCTGCCGTTCCTTCGACCCTCTCCCGCAACCATAGCAACCTGTGGATCATAGGGGGCCGTGAAGGGGTCACAGTCAGGGCCGTGCTTCTCCTTCATCTTCTCGACGTACTTGTCCCACTTCTTGCCGGTTTGCGAGTTGATCCACTGCTGATCAGCCGGTACATCAGGTTTCAGCACCTTGGGGGTCCGGGTCCTACGGAAGGCCTGCATGCGAGTGATCTCATTGCCCTTCTCGGCCTACAATTGAAAGCAGAATTATATTAGCAAAAACCTATAAAGTTACAAAGAACATTGCATTGAAACGGTTATTTACCTCTCTCTGGACGATGCCGGTGAGGGTGAGGCCACCCTGACGGTGTCCCTCGCCTAGCAGAAGATGTCGGGCCCGGCACGCGGCGTGTTCCGCCTTGTACCCGTCGCTCACCCACTTCGCGACCATCACCTTATAGCAAGGCAGCTTGTTGGCCAGCCACTGAGGCACCACCTGTTTGAAAAAATTAGAGCCACGTGAGACCACTCGGCGGCCATATACGAATAACTTTAAAGACTATGTCCTTACCTTCAAGTATTGGACCTCCGACATGTGAATCTGTCGGGCGTCCTTCTTGGACAACGTGGTGTTCAAGTATTTGGCGTAGAACTTAACCACGCACAGCACACGCGCCTCGTAGTGCATGTCACGGATAAGCTTCTTGGCCATCTTGATCAGCACAGCCGTGGCCCTACCCACTTCCCCCTCGACGCAGGTGAAGTAGTCCTACAACCATTGCAGAAATTGAATACATTAGCACGATATATATATATTTCACGAAAGATATTGCCCTAAAACCATTTAGCATTGGAAAATATACTAACCCAGAAATCTGTAATCACCCCGGGTGCCTAAGTGGTCGTACACCCGGCCCCACTTGTCCGCCACATCGGGCACCTGCTCGTAGTGCTTCCAGGAAGCAGCTGGCTCCTCCTTGCCATCCAGGGTGACCAAGCCTGGGAAATGCTTCTTGCAAAGAAGCCCAAGGATGCCGCTCATGGGCCGTGGTGGCCTGGGCCCCACATACGCCAAGGACCTGCACGTGCACAAAAGAAAAACAAGCTAGTTAGTTATGTTTTGATGAAAAATTAATATAGCAAAAATGTAGCAACAATGATTAACAATCACTTACGTGTCGCCGTCCGGTCTGACCAAGTGGTGCCGGTGGGGGTATGGCGGCTCAGGTAGCCGCGTGGGCCCGCGCAGAAAAGGTTTCTTGTCCGCGGGCCACACTTTCCCTAGCTGGGGGAGCGGGTGTGCGAACAAGTCCTCGTCCTCCTCGGACTCCGGGTCCGAGGGCTGCTGCTCCTCCTCCTCGTCCCGGTCAGACCCGTCCTCGGCGTCTGACCCCTCCTGCTCGTGCTCCTCCTCCTCCTGCTGCTCCTCATCCTCCTGCTCCTCCTCCGAGTCAGAAGAAGTAACCTCGGGCAAGGGGCTCTGTGAGCGAGCAGCCCGGTGCGAACCACGCCCCCCTGGGCGATGGGCCGGGGCTCTCCGTGAGCTAGAGGTCTCCTCCGTGCCCGCGCCGGGCGTCGCAACCCGTCATCGCCCTATCAGTGTGCGCGCGCCATCCTCAGATCTGGCGTACAAGCCCGTCACATGGGCCTTCTTGGTGGCGGTGCGCTTTACCCCCTTGGGGGCCTTGGAACCTGCCATGTTTCACCTGTTATGACACAAGAGGGAACCCGATTAGTACAGGTGATAACAAATGTTAAAAAGTTAAATAAACAAAGAGTAATTCATACAAAGCATATTATGTACATGCAAAAATAAATTAAAGCGCAATTAAAATAGTAAAGTGTCACAATTTCACCTTTTCTGTACTTAAATGTCTAAATATAAACTAGCAGAAGCGCTCATCGTAACCACGGGCTTAAAATCCTAACATTTGTCATGTGCACGATTTTCTGCTGAAAATCTCCTCCCATGAGCTTGAAGAACCTGATCTTGTTCACGGCCATGTGCTCCCAGAAGTAGTGCTCTTGCCACTCCCTGCACCGATATTTTGGTGACCAAAATAACAGCGTAGGGAGTGGCAAGAGCACTACTACTGGGAGCACATGGATGTGAACAAGATCAGATTCTTCCAGCTCATATGGGAGGAGATTTTGAGCACAAAATCGTAAGTGCTTGGAGACTCTAAGAACCATGACAAACGTCAGGATTTTAAGCGCAAGTAATGTAATAGCAATAAGAAGTTCGAAATAGAAAAATAAATCCTGACATTTGTCATGTGCACGATTTTCTGCTGAAAATCTCCTCCCATGAGCTTGAAGAACCTGATCTTGTTCACGGCCATGTGCTCCCAGAAGTAGTGCTCTTGCCACTCCCTGCACCGATATTTTGGTGACCAAAATAACAGCGTAGGGAGTGGCAAGAGCACTACTACTGGGAGCACATGGATGTGAACAAGATCAGATTCTTCCAGCTCATATGGGAGGAGATTTTGAGCACAAAATCGTAAGTGCTTGGAGACTCTAAGAACCATGACAAACGTCAGGATTTTAAGCGCAAGTAATGTAATAGCAATAAGAAGTTCGAAATAGAAAAATAAATCCTGACATTTGTCATGTGCACGATTTTCTGCTGAAAATCTCCTCCCATGAGCTTGAAGAACCTGATCTTGTTCACGGCCATGTGCTCCCAGAAGTAGTGCTCTTGCCACTCCCTGCACCGATATTTTGGTGACCAAAATAACAGCGTAGGGAGTGGCAAGAGCACTACTACTGGGAGCACATGGATGTGAGCAAGATCAGATTCTTCAAGCTCATATGGGAGGAGATTTTGAGCACAAAATCGTAAGTGCTTGGAGACTCTAAGAACCATGACAAACGTCGGGATTTTAAGCGCAAGTAATGTAATAGCAATAAGAAGTTCGGAATAGAAAAATATTACAAGCTATAAGTTTCGAAGTGACACACAAATAGTGAAAACTAAATGCTAATTATACATTGACGGTTACATAGTTGGAACACAAATGGTTCAGAACCCATTGTCTACATCCTTGGGATCATAACTTGGACCGGATCATCATCGTCGTCGCTATCACGGGTGTACCACCACTCTTCCATGTAGTTCGATGGTGGACCGCTTGGCTCCTCAACATCGGGTATGTGGAGACGTTCAAGTAGTTCCACGTCCTTAGAGTTAAGAACAGCTGGATCGTCGTCTTGCTCACTCTCGGCGCCCATGCCATCATCACCGTCGTCTTCTACCATTTCGTCAATTGTAGGCAAGTCGATGCTGAACCGGCCGGTGAGCCCATCGGCGTCCTCTTGATAGAACTCTCCCTCATAGGTGATGGGGTTTATGCTGGTGGTAATCTTCATCGTTTGGAGGAGGTGGTCTATTACGCGGTGGCACCGTGATCACCACATCCCACCCCTGGAGACGTTTCATAGTTTTGCATGGGTAGGGGAGATAGAATACTTGGGTGGCATGTTGTGCAATGATGTAGACATAATCTCCCCCATAGACAGATGCTCGTTCAATTTCGATCAATCCAATTTCAGGATTTCGTCTCACTCTAGTTGGATCGAACCAATGGCATTTGAATACAACCGGGTTCTTCTTGCCGAAATGGAAATCGAGCTCATAAATTCCCTCGACGATGCCGAAGTAATCACCACCGGCATTCGTGAAGACCCCGAAATTATTTGTCTTCCGGTTCCGCCGTTTCTCATCGTAAGAACGGGTATGGAAGCGATACCCATTCACATCGTAAGATGTGAATGTCTTGAGGGAGTAGGTGAACCCGCGGGCAAGTTGCCGCAACTCGGGACTCATTTCCTTGTCGGTTAAAGCCTACAAGGTCAATAGGAGTGTTACTTAAAGCTAAGATCGGCGTAAAAATGTCTCACTAGAAACCATGTAAGATAGAGTGTTACTTTTGTGGCGAACCAACTAATGAAACCGCCGCCTCCTTTGTCACCCTTCTTAAAAATAGTAGTCTTCTCGTCGTAGGTAGGTTCTCGGGAATGATGTTTCCAGGTTTCTTTCTCAAATAACCTAGGTGCGGAATGACAAAAATCGGAGTTAGACACAAACTATGGGAATGAAAGCTTGTGAAAAGAAGGTGTTGAGCACTTACTCAATGTAGGGCTTTACTTCCGCCGTGTTCTTCAGGACACACGAGAGAATAGTCTTCCATTGTTCATGTGAGTCTACTTGCTCTTGCTTCGCGCCACTTGATCTGCCACCAAGCCCTGCAAGTATGCTAAGCTCGGGTGCATCCGCGGAGTTGGGGTCATTATTGTACCGAGAAACTGGATTATGACGAGTGGGAAGACTTTCATGATAGTACTTTGTCGTAAAGTTTGCCACCTCCTCGTTGAGGGTTGCCTCACATATGGATGCTTCGATGCGACATTTGTTCGTGCTTTTCTCTCTAAGTTTCTTCTGCTCTCTCTCGGTTGAAAACATCCAGCGGTACTGCACAGGGCCACCCAATCGTGCCTCTTCAGCGAGATGCAAGAGCAAGTGTTGCATCGGATTAAAGAAGCCGGGGGAAAGATCGCCTCTAGGTCCACCAGTAAGCCGGCAACCTGTTCCTCCAACTTAGCAACCACAGCTCGGTCTAATTCCTTGGCACAAAGCTGGCGAAAGAAAAAACTCAACTTGGCTAGCACTAGCCAAATTTCCTCATCAACGTATCCTCGAATCATGACAGGCATGATCCGCTCAATCCATACGTGGTAGTCATGACTCTTGAGCCCTGTTATCCGAAGCCCTGCAAGATTCACTCCCCTCATTATATTAGCTGCGTACCCATCAGGGAAGAAGAGACAGTCCAAGATCCACTGGAGAACTTCTTTCCTTTGGGCCCTAGTCAGGCAGAAAGGGGCCGGTGGCTTCGTCCAGGTTTTTTTGGTTTTGGTGGGAGGCTTCATGTTTAAATGTTTCCTGTCACATAGCTCCTCTTGATCGACTCTTGCCTTAACGTTATCCTTCGTATTCTCAAGATCCATAAGTGTTGCCCAAAGGGCCTCGGCGATATTTTTTTCCGTGTGCATGACATCAATGTTATGTGGAAGAAGAAGATCCTGCATGTAAGGGAGCTTCCACAGGCATGAGATGTGAGTCCACTGGTGCCACTCTCCATATCCCAGAAAGCCAGTCCCCTCGGCATTGAGCTCCAGACTTTCTAGCTGAGCCTTCACGTCTACACCGGTCATCAAAGTTGGTCGTGGAGCATCGACAGCTACATCTTTCGTCCACTTCTTTTTATTTCGCCGGTATTTGTGACCAAGACAAAGGAACTGACGATGTTGGTCAAAGCATGAGTATTTTCCACCCTTTTTGAGCCAAAGGAAAGTCACAGCCTGGTAGCACACTGGACAAGGCCACTTCCCATGAGTGCACCAGCCGCAGAATATCGCGCGAGCCGGAAGGTCATGCAGGGAAGTGAAGTACCAAACATACATATCAAAGTGCTTCTTTTCTGCGGCGTCGTATGTCCGTACCCCGGTGTTCCAAGCAATGAGGAGATCATCTACCAGCGGCTCCATGAACACGGACATATTCTTCCCTGGATACTCAGGCCCTGGAATTATCAGCGACAGGAACATGTTCTGCCGTTGCATGCACACGCCGGGGGGAGGTTCATCGGGATAACAAACATCGGCCAACAACTGTATGAGGCAGACGTCATACCATATGGGTTGAAACCATCGGTTGATAACGCAACGGCTACACTCCTGGGGTCACCCGCTTTCTTCTTATGTTTGCCAACGAAGTCCTTCCATGCTTCACCATCAGACGGATGTATCATCTTATGAGGACGGTACCTCTTCCCGTCTGACGGCCATCTCATCTGTTTCGCAGATTCCTCGGTCATAAAAAGCCTTTGGATCCGCGGTATGAATGGAAGATATCGAAGGATCTTTTTGGCGACCGTTAGCTGCGTCTTCTGACCATTACCGGAGTCCACCTCCAGAAACCTAGAGGCCCCGCATTTGACACAGTACTTTGTCTTCTCATGCTCTTTCCTGAACAACATGCAACTCTTCGGA
>JAPCYS010002011.1:0-30112 GCA_028641055.1 Alopecurus myosuroides | reverse complement strand
ATTGCTACCTTGCCTCGTCCCAATACCTTAAGCTCGGACTTATCACCAATAGTGACGCAATTGAGATGAGGTAGAGGAGGTTCAAGATTGCTTATTGCGTCAAGGCTTCCGGTCATATGTTGGGATGCACCACTATCCACTGTCCATTTGTTAGACCCGGAAGCATTTCCCTACAAGAGATCAATTTCTTGATTTAGGTACCCATCCTTCAATGGGTCCTCTTTTGTTAGTAACAAGGGTCTTAGGAACCCAAATAGTCCAATGATAATCATCACCATAAGAAGTACCAACGTATTTAGCATAAACATGTCCATCCCTAGATTTCATAAGAACATAAGATGGATTATATTTTCCGGCGAAATCATTATGAGTGATGCTCCCCCTAGAGGTATCACCACCCATAATGGTGTTGGTCTCCTTTTCTTTGGTCACCTCACCCTCTTTTACAAAGACAACATTTTGAGGGGGAGAGGTGACATTCTTGGATGTCTTCTTTGACTTGGAAATGAACCCAAGTCCCTCTTTACCTTTCTTGGCACCTTGAGAGCTTATTGCATCGTTGAGAATTCTTTCCTTCCCTACATTGTTAGTCGTAGAGGAAGAGGTAGGTGCAATAACAACACTATTTGATGAAGATGCAACATGCTTATTTGATTGTTGAGCTAGAAGCTTAATTCGAGACTTGGCAAGTTTGTCATGAATTTCCTTAAGAGATTTAAACTCTTCTTTTAGTTTGTCATGTTCCTTGTCAAGTTTTTCATGAGCTATTCCTAGCTTCAACTCTTCCTCTTCAAATTCTTTAAGCAAAACAAGAGATTTAGCATGTTCTTTCTTAAGTTTGGCAAGAGATTTTTCATTGTCTTTCCTAAGCTTAGAAACACTAATAGCATAAGAGTCTTGTAAGCTAGATAGTCTTTCTTCAAGAGAGGCTCTCATGGATCTCTCCTTTTCGAGAGCCTTAATTAGTTCACCATCATGATTCTCATTGGTACTACCATGATTCTCCAAGGTCATGATGATTTCCTCTTTCTCATCAATGAGAGAGTTGGCATCATCAAGTTGCCTTAGGAGAGTTTTTACTTTTTCTTTAGTTTCACCTTCAAGACTATTCAACCAAGACCCTAGGTTCTTGGCCTCCTCATCTTCACCAATGTTTTCAACACAATCCAATAAAGAGGGAGTGGTAGTGTTAATAGACTTGGAGGTGGAAGTTATTACCGCGGTGGCTTTTGCCATGAGACATGTAGGTCGGATCGATGTCTTCTCATTGGGAGATTCAAATAGAGAGACCGATGAAGAGGAAGTGGTAGCTATGGCAACGTGGGCAACACCTACGACTTCATCTTCTCCTTCATCTCCGGAGTAGTCTCCAATGTGGGGCCTTCTTGAACATATAGAGCCCTTGGAACCCTTCTAGCGAGGTTCTTGTTTTGTGGAGCTTTGTTCTTGTCCTTGCGAACAAGCTTCCCTTCATTCTCTTCTCTTGGCTCAAAGGGACACTCTTTGACGAAGTGGTTTGCACTTCCACAATTATAGCATGTCCTTGGCCGTTCCCCTTTCTTCCTAAAGATCTTGTTCCTTGAAGGTCTTGGGGCACCGGCTTTGTGAGCCTCCCATCTCTTCCAATACCCTTGCATGGCAAGAGCAATACATTTATGGGCACCCTTGTATGTATCCTCATAGTCCTCATCATCATCATCATCATCATCATCAACTTCTTCAATCTTGGCCATTGCTCTAGACTTCAAGGCAAGGTTGGGAGACTTTCCAAGTCCTCTAGAGCGAGCAAGAGCATCATCCGCACTTTTGTGAGATAAGGATATAGCAATGAACTCACTAAGCACTCCAATGGAGTTAAGGAGTTGTAGTCGGATCTTGTTCGAATGCTAGTGGAGAGGTTCTTCTCAAATGGAGTTATGGCCTTGACAAACTTCCTCTTGATCCATTCATCCGAGATTTCTTCTTTCCCAAAATCTCTTAGTTGATTGCCAAGAGTGACAACTCTTCTATATAGCTCCTCGGGACTCTCGTCTTCAAGCATGACGAAGTTCTCGGACTTGTCGAGAGCAACATCATATTTTGATGATTGAATGCTAGCATTTCCTTGGAACAAGGAGTCAAGTTTATCCCATGCTTCCTTGGCGGTCTTCAAGCCGCGAATGTGCTCAAGATGTTCTCTTGGGAGAGCCTTTTGAATAGTCACAATAGCGGTCTTGTTGAGTTGGAATTCCACGTCTTCTCTTGGGGTCAAGTTGTTTGGATCATGAGGGTGGAATCCATGAACAACGCTTCTCCATAAAGCGGTGCAACAACCTGAAATATGAGACTCCATATCGAACTTCCATGATGAGAATTCGTTAGTGTTAAGCATGGGAGGATTTCCAACATTAACCATGTGTGGTATTGTAGCAATAGGGTGGATAGAATCATAATTGGGAGGTGGTGGAACTTTAGAGTTAGACCCCGAACCGTTAGCCGATTGAGACTTGGAGCCCTCGGAGTTCCCACTACTCTTAGCCTTTTTATCGGCTTTTGCTTTGGCTTTCGCCTTAGCTAAAACGATGTTAGCTTCCATTTCATCAATGTCCGGAATGGATTCTTCATCCGAGCTAACATCGTTGGTAGTGAGAGGTGCTTCCTCGGACTCCTTGGTTCTCCCCATCAATACCTCCATCATTTTCTTGATGCTAGAAACCTCCGTACTGACAGTAGAGCTAACCTTAGACATTTCGGCTTGGAGGATTCCAACCGAGTCTTGTAGGTTAGATATACTGTCGGACATCTTGGAGATTTCCGCACTAGAACTACCGGGGGTATTTTCATCGACCATTGTACTCTTAGGCGGTTAAGCCCTTAGTAAGAGCCGAGGCTCTGATACCAATTGAAAGTGCACTATGGTCAACTAGAGGGGGGGTGAATAGGTTGACTACCAATTTTTCTTTTCTTTTCCTTTTAAGGGGCTTAGTAAGATAAGATACGATTCTCTAGATGTGCAACTAAGTGAACAACCTATGTGAAGAGAGTAGTATGCGCAACGGAAGTAAAGCGTAAGGTAGTAAAGCAAACAACAAGTGTAAACAAGGAGACAAGGATATGTTTCACCGTAGTTCCTTCTCAAAGAGAAGTACGTCTACGTTGGAGAGGTGGGGAGCCACCTAGGCGCTCCTCAATAGCACGGTTGTGCACACCTTGTTCTCCTTGAGCTTCTCCGGTGAGGGAGATGCTCGTTTCCACTATGAGGTCGACTTGAAGGCGTTGACCAAACCTTTACAAGGGCTTGAGGTCACTCCACAAGGATGGAGGCTCTCAAGCAATCCGTAGCTTCTTGCAACAAGGTGGAAACTACAAGCACGAGATCTACTAAGGTTTCTAGGCCTCAAGTAGGATTCTAGATCTACTAGGTTGTGGTGGATGGATTTGAAATTCCTTTGGTGGAAGTGTGGATCTAGGTCTCCTCTAGCTCTCCACCAAGTTTGGGAGTGATTGGGTGGACGGAGAGAGAGATCTAAGAGGTTGAAGCTTTCATTAATGGCTAGGAGAGAGAGTGGAAAAAGCTTAGCATTTATGAGGTAGGTGAAGGGGTATTTATACTCTTGGCCACGAAGTAGCCGTTTGCAGTCCAGTGCACCGGAGGCTCCGGTGGTTTCACCGGAGGCTCCGGTGGGTCTTCTTTGCACTGCGCAGTTGCGCAGTGCCTTATCCTTTTTTTTGCGCTGCAGAGGAGGCCGGAGGCTCCGGTGGACCGAGCGGAGGTTCCGCCCACCGGACCCGCACCGGAGGCTCCGGTGGAACCTCCGCCACTTTCCAACAGAAGGGGTGCCGAGCGGAGCTAGCACCGGACCCTTCACCGGAGGCCATTTGCCCTAGCGCCAGGGGGCCACCGGATGTCCACCGGAGGCTCCGGTGGAACCTCCGCCACTTTCCAACAGAAGGGTGTTTGGGCGGAGGGACCACCGGATGCACACCGGATCCTTTTTGCACACAGGCTGAGTGGCAGCAGCGGGCTGAGCCTCCGGTGGATTCACCGGAGCCTCCGCTGGATTTACCGGAGCCTCCGGTGGATTCACCGGAGCTTCCGCCCCTGCATATTTTGGCTTCCTGGGATCCTTTCTCTTAGCACTTTTCGAATATATTAAGCATTAGCCCCATAGATATAGTGAACCTAATAACCTGGGCATTTTCATCATTTGAACAAACATTAGATCCAACAATTATGTTGTCATATAATTACCAAAACGGACGATGATCTTTCAGTGGGCAAAGAGGGGACGTGAGGCGGTGTCCAGGGCTCCTTGAAGGTGACACGCCTCCTTGAAGTGTTGCTAGGAGGGAATGTCGTGATCGTGCTCGAACTGGAGGTATCAGAACTAAGAATTGTCGCCAAGGTGGTATGCCGTTGTCCACAACTTGTTAGCTTCTGTTGTGCGCTGACCCCGAAAAAATTGTCGCATCGGTGAAGCCAACCGAGCGGATCGATGGAACCATCATAAGTTGGAAAGTCCAGTTTGTGGAAGCGTGGGACGTCGGAGATAGAGTCGTAACTAGGGTTTTGGTGCTGGTGAGGGAGGGGTGAAATAAATGTGAGGTATGGCGAAGCTGCATATGTTGGATGGGTCTGTTGTGGTTGAGGAGATGGCTGGTAAGGGGTGGCGGGGGCTGCTGGTAGGGTGGTGGTGACGAAGAGACATGGAGGGCTGGGTTGAACGAAGGGTAAGAGGGCTGGTGGTGGGGTGGTAGAGGGCCAGTTTGCTGCGGAAAGATCTGGGAGGTCAAAAAGTGGGGCGGCGATAGGATAAGGCGTGGATCAGATCCTTGGGTTATGATGGTAGGGGTGGTGGTCGCGAAGGCGGTCGAGGCATGGGCTTGTGTGGAGGAGGCGGCGGAGGAGCCGTTGGTTGCTGGCTGAAACGTCGTGCGCGGGCCGGTGAAGTTGAGCGCCCATGCTTGGGGATCTTGATACGTCTTAAACGTATCTATAATTTTTGATGTTCCATGTTGTTTTCATGCCAATTGCTACATGTTTTCTATACATTTACATCGTTTTTATGGATTTCCTGGGACTAACCTATTAACAAGATGCCATAGCGCTAGTTCCTGTTTTCTGCTGTTTTTTGGTTTCAGAAAAGTTGTTCTGGAAATATTCTCGGAATCGGACGAAACGAAAACCCAGGACCTTAGAGTTCTGGCACGTACACGGAGTCCAGAGGAGACCCCGAGGGGGGCCTGGAGGGCCCACACCATAGGGCAGCACGGCCCCCTGGCCGCGCCACCAGGTGGTGTGGCCCCTGGCCACCCACCGGCGTTTGCCTTTCACCTATTTAAGCTCCTCCTCGGGAAACCCTAAAGACCCGAACCTTTTTTCACCAAAAGTTCTGTAGCCGATGTCATCGTCAACCCTAGTTTGGGAGGGTTCTGAAGCACTCCCCGGCACCCTGCCGGGAGGGGAAATCATCACTAGAGGGCTCATCATCACCATGCCTTCCTCCGTAGTGATGTGTGAGTAGTTTATCCTTGGACTACGGGTCCATAGCAGTAGCTAGATGGTTGTCTTATCCTCGTTATGCGTCATCTTTAGATCTTGTGAGCTGCCTAACATGATCAAGATCATGTTATTATAATGCTACATGTTGTGTTTGATGGGATCCGATGAATATTGAATTCTATGTCTAGTGATTATCAATCTATCATGTTCTTTCATGTTTATGTTATTTATGATCTTGCATGCTCTCCGTTACTAGTAGATACTTTGGCCAAGTTGATGCTTGTAACTCCAAGAGGGGGTATTTATGCTAGATAGTGGGTTCAGGCCTCCCTTTTATCCATGCTCGAGTGACAAAAACGTAACGGATGGGGGATGTGTTGTTGCCATTAGGTAGAAAACAACGATGTTTACATTGTTTACATTACACACTTTACTTAATGCAATTATTTGTTGCTTGCACCTTAATACCCTAGGTTTGATTGGATTACGCTCCGAGGGTGGATTATTAGTCATCGATGGAGTTGGATAACGGTCTATGAATTATGTTGTAATGCCCGCATGAATCACATAGTAATCACCATGTCATGCATATGCACTATGGTGCAGCCTTTATATCTGTCAATTGCCCAGCTGTAATTTGTTACCCATCATGTTATCTATCTGTTTTGGAGAGACACCACTAGCGAACTGTGGACCCCGGTCCATTTCTTTTACACTGATAATACAACGTACTTCAAACATTGGTTTCCTTTCATTCACTGCCATCATTGTTCTATTTTCATTTACTGCAGTCAAGTACTGTTTTCCACACTACACGTCTAATCCTTTGGTTTCAGCAAAACCGGTGAGATTGACAACCTCACTTTTTTGTTGGGGCAAAGTAACTTGATTGTGTTGTGTAGATTCCACGTTGCTGCTGAACCGGTAGTGCGCCTTGCCAACATCAGATGCCAACAAAGTTCAGAAGTTGTTTTTTTCTCCTACTGGTCGATTCAGCCTTGGTTTCTTTCTGAGGGAAATTTTCTACTATGCTCTTCATACCTTCCTCTTGGGGTCTCCCAACGAACGTGTGTTACACGCCATCAAGCTCTTTTCTGGCGCCGTTGCCCGGGAGGAAGAGGATTTCTGCAAGGGGATTCTCTCACCTCCAATCTCTTTACTTTGTTTTTGTTTTGCTTAGTTTATTTTATTTTGTCTTGTTTGCTTCTTTATATCAAAAAAAACACACACAAAATAGTTCTTATTCTAGTTGTTATTTTTATGCTGTTTTTAATCTTGATAAAATGGTTACTTGTGAGAACACTAAGTTGTGTGACTTTACTAGCACAAACAACAATGATTTTGTTAGTACACCTATTGCTCCACCTGCTCCTATTGCTGATTTTTATGAGATTAAGTCTGCCCTGTTAAATCTTGTTATGAGAGATTAATTTTCTGGTCTTAGTTCTGACGATGCTGCTTCTCAACTTAATAATTTTTTGAACTCTATAAGATGCAAAAATATAAGGATGTAGATGGAGATATTATTAAACTGAAATTGTTTCCTTTCTCTTTGATAGGAAGAGATAAATAATGGTTGCTATCTTTGCCTAAAAATAGTATTGATTCTTGGACTAAATGTGAAGATGCTTTCATTGGAAAATATTATCCTCCTGCTAAGATTATATGTTTAAGAAGTAGCATTATGAATTTTAAGCAACTTGATAATGAGCATGTTGCTAGAGCTTGGGAAAGAATGAAATGTTTGGTAAAGAATTGTCACACTCATGGACTGACTACTTGGATGATCATCCAAACCTTATATGCAGGTCTGGATTTTTCTTCAAGTAACCTTCTGGATTCAGCTGCTGGAGGAACCTTTATGTCCATGAATTGGGTGTTGCAACAAAACTTCTTGATGATATGATGATAAATTATTCTGAATGGCACACTGAGAGAGCTCCACCAGGTAAGAAGGTAAATTCTGTTGAAGAAACATCTTCCTTGAGTGATAGGCTTGATGCTATTATGTCTATTATTGTGAATGGCCAATTGGCCATGCTCTTGTTGATCCAAATAATGTTCCTTTAGCCTCTTTGGTTGTTAAGAAGAGCATGTTGATGTGAACTTCATTAAAAACAATAATTTCAACAACAATGCTTATAGGAATAATTTTGGTAGGAACAACTATAGGCCATATCCTCCTACTAATGGTAATGGTTATGTTAATTCCTATGGTAATTCCTACAACAACAATACAAATGTACCCTCCAATCTTGAAAACAAGCTTAAGGACTTTATTAGTACACAAACTGCTTTTAATAAATCTGCTGAGGAAAATTTTGGTAAAATTGATGTTCTTGCTTCTAAAGTTGAAACCCTTGCTCTTGATTTTGATCTTCTGAAACTAAAAGTTATGTCTCATGATGTTAAAGAATGCAAAACTCTGAATTCCATTAAAGTTAGAATTGATAACAATGTTAGGATGTTAGCTGAATTGCATGCTAGGTGGGAAAGAGAAGATGAAATTGCTAGAAACAATAATATAGCAAAAGTTTGTACTATTACACCACTAGTAAAACTGAATCTTGTAATGCCAGTAAACCTCCTACTATCAATGGTAAATAATTGGTGTTGGCAATATCTCCACTTCTTCTGCTAAACATTTAAAATTTCCTAAAACCACTAAAACTGTTCGTGATAAAAGTGTTGAATTTTTTTCTAGATATGGGAGACAATGCTCCCATTACCTTTGATAAAAATGAGTTTGATTTTGATCGTTGCAGTATTTCTGAAGTAATTATGTTCCTACAAAAACTTTCTAGCAATCCTGATGCTAATACTATGAATATGGCTTTTACAAAACATATTACAAATGCTCTCATGAAAATTAGAGAAGAAGAATTAAAACGTGAAGCCTCTATCCTAGAAAGCTAGAAGATGGTTGGGATCCCATCATTAAAATGAAGGTGGATGATTTTGATTGTAATGCTTTATGTGATCTTGGTTCTAGTATCTCTGTTATGCCTAAGAAACTTTATGATATGCTTGATTTACCACCTTTGGAACATTGTTATTTGGATGTTTGCCTTGGTGATAATGCTAGAACGAAAACTTTGGGGAGAGTTGATGATGTTCTTATTATGGTTAACAATAACCTGGTCCATGTTGATTTTGTTGTTATGAATATTGAATGCAATGCTTCTTGTCCTATTGTTTTGGGAAGACCTTTTCTTGGAGTTGTTGGTGTTGTTATTTATATGAAAGAGGGGAATATTAAATATCAATTCCCACTCAATAAAGGTATGGAACACTTTCCTAGGAACAGAATAAAGTTACATTTTGATTCTATTATTCGAACAAATTATGTTTTGGATGGTTCTTCATTGGAAACTCTTGATTCTCTCTTTCTATGCCTAGCTGAAAGGCGTTAAAGAAGAGCACTTCTTGGGAGATAACCCATGTTTTTATTTTTGAAATAGTTTCTTCTGTTTTCTTTGAGTCAAGGTGTTATTTACTTCTGTAGCAACTCCTTTGTATTTTTATTTTCTTGTATTTTATGTGCCAAGTAAAGTCTCTAGTGAAAGTTGGTGTCAGATTTGGATTTCCGTGCAGAATACGGATTCATGTTGTCCACTGTTAAAATCGTATAAAATCGCAGAAATATCAAAATGACCTGCAAATTTTTGTACTTAATCCTCAGCTATTTCCAAAACTCTTTCTAGATTTAAGTTTTTCTATTTGAGCGACGGAAGTGCCTTAAAAAAATTCATCTTTACAGACTGTTCTGGTTTTGACAGATTCTGACTTTTTACTTGCATTCTCTCTTTTACTATGTTGAGTGGATTATTTGCTCCATAAAACGTCAGTGGCTGTATCTAATGTTTTAAAAAGTATTGATAATGCGTGTGTCCATGCAGAACATGCCAGGTTTTTACTATGCACTAACCTTCTAATGATAATTACTTCGAGTTTGGTGTGAAGTAAGTTTTCAAGGGTCAAGAGAAGAGGATGGTATAATGTGATCAAGAAGAGTGAAAAGCCTAAGCTTGGGGATGCTCCCAAGGTTCATCCCAGCAAATTCCAGGAAGACTCAAGCGTCTAAGCCTAGGGATGCCCAAGGCATCCCCTTCTTCATCTGCAACTTATCAGGTCACTTCTAGTGAAACTATATTTTTATTCGGTCACATCATATGCACTTTCCTTGGAGTGTATGTTTTTTTTTGTTTTTTTTTCCTTGCTGCAATAAACTTAGTTAGAAACCAGCATTCTTGTGTGGGAGAGAGACACACTCCGCTTTTTCATATGAATACTCGTATTCCTCATTATCATGCTCGTATTCTTCGTTTTTCCTCTAGCTCAACTCCTCCTCTTTTTAGCTCATGTTTTTCATTCATCTATTTTTTAGAGCTTTTAGTTATTGTAGAGTAGTGCTACTCTCTTTTTTCATTGATATATCATATGTAGAGTTTTGTTTAAATAATATGATGGTGTTGGAAAGCAATACACTATTTCATGCTTATAACGGTGAAAATAGAAGCTTGTTTAGCCTGTGGCTAGACTTTATCATGATATTGGATTTTATTCTAATTTTATGCCTAGTAATTATTGATGTAGCATGACTTTTACTAAACATCTATGAGTGCTTAATGTGCCGTTGAAAGAATCATGCGTTGTTTTGTCATATCTAAGCATAATATTGTGGTATTCTCCTTTGAATGCTTTATTTGGTTGACTTGACGCATTCTTACACCATGTTATGACTATAAACCGGTCACATTTAGCCTCCATGATCATTTAGTTTTTTACTTTAAATACCATGTATGCTTTGATCAATAATATTTTTATCTATGCATGATTATGACCATTATGCTCTCTTGATTTGTCGCTCCCAGTCTTTCTATCGTCCACTTGTATTGAGTATGAGATCTACTCGTGCATCCAACTCCCAAAAATCAAAGTATACCAAATGGGTCCACCATACCTACCTACATGTGGTATTTAACCGCCACTCCAAAGTAAGTTGCTCATGTGCTACCTTTAAAACCTTCAAAATTACACCTGTTTTGTGCCCCTGTTTTAGCTCATGAGGACATGAATAGAGTATCTTTATCTCACTTGTTGATTGGACTTTACACACCTGGACTAGTGGTACATCCGCTTATCCTATTTCTATAAGATCTGGCAATGGGGTGCCTAGCCCCAAAATGTGGTTATATGAATTCTCTTCACTCTTTTTGCCCCTTATTTATCAGTCAAAGCATAATTGTGTAAACAAAAGGGAAGAGGCATGATCTACTGATCTCAGTTGAGTCCTTCAATGGGAGCCGCTCTTGTGAAGTCTAGTTGGATTGTGATGTACTATATTGTATGTCTACCATTCGTTGACATAAGCATACACCTCTCTAAAAATGTTTTCAATACCTCTATTTTAATAAAATAAAAAGCTCTAGCACATGAGTTGATCCATGCTTCCCTCTACAAAGGGCCTTTCTTTTACTTTTATGTTGAGTCTTCATCTTCTAACTTTATGCACAGTTAAGAGAGCATAGTTGCAATCCTGAGTTTAATGTGCATTTGTCCCAAAGATTATTATTGACTGATTCATGTCATGTTATTACGTGTTCTCAAACTATTTGTTTCTAGTCACCACTTGAACTTTGAAGGTGTCCTGGCATTTATGTTTTGCTCCACTCTTAAGGACAAGCTGAATACTACCTTTCTATGCTTTCTTATTGCTCGAAACAAACATATAAATTCAAATGCATTATTATTCATGATCTTTTATTTGTGTTACTTTTCATGTTGCAACATGATTGCGAAGTTTCATTTTTATAATTATATCTATCATGCCTATGTTTAGAATACTATGATATCAACTTTACAAATGCTTTTACAATTATGATGATCAAAATTATGTTGGTAGCATGTCACCTCAGAAATTATTTTGTTTTTATAGTTTTGCCTACTCGGGGACGAGTAGAACTAAGCTTGGGGATATTGATACGTCTTAAACGTATCTATAATTTCTGATGTTCCATGTTGTTTTCATGCCAGTTGCTACATGTTTTCTATACATTTTACACCATTTTGATGGATTTCCTGAGACTAACCTATTAACAAGATGCCACAGCGCCAGTTCCTGTTTTCTGTTGTTTATGGTTTCAGAAAAGTTGTTCTGTAAATATTCTTGGAATTGGACGAAACAAAAACCCAGGACCTTAGAATTCTTTCACGTACACGGATTTCGGAGGATACCCTGAGGGGGGCCCTGGAGGGCCCACACCATAGGACAATACGGGTCCCCTGGCCACGCCACCAGATGGTGTGGCCCTCCTGGCCACCCACCGACATTTCCCTTTCGCCTATTTAAGCTTCTCCTCGGGAAAACCCTAAAGACCCGAGCCTTTTTCCACCAAAAGTTTTGCAACGGCCTTCATCGTCAACCCTAGTTCGAGAGGGTTCTGACGCTCTCCCCAACACCCTGCCGGGAGGGGAAATCGTCACCGGAGGGCTCTTCATCACCATGCCTGCCTCCGGAGTGATGCGTGAGTAGTTCATCCTTGGACTACGAGCCATAGCAGTATCTAGATGGTTGTCTTGTCCTCTTTATGCCTCATGTTTAGATCTTGTGAGCTCCCTAACATGATCAAGATCATCTTATTGTAATGATAGATGTTCTGTCTGTTGGGATCCGATGAATATTGAATGTTATGTGCAGTGATTATCAATCTATCATGTTCTTTCATGTTTATGTTATTTATGATCTTGCATGCTCTCCGTTGCTAGTAGATGCTTTGGCCAAATTGATGCTTGTAACTCCAAGAGGGGGTATTATGCTAGATAGTGGGTTCATGTCTCCTTTTATATCCACGCTCGAGTGACATAAATGTAACGAATGGGGGATGTGTTGTTCCCATTAGGGATAAACAACGATGTTTACATTACACACTTAATGCAATTATATGTTGCTTGCAACTTAATACCCGAGGTTTGATTGCATTACGCTCGAAGGGTGGATTATTAGTCATATTTACAGTTGGATAACGGTCTATGAATTATGTTGTAATGCCTGCATGAATCACATAGTAATCACCATGTCATGCATATGCACTACGGTGCAGCCTTTATATCTGTCAATTGCCTAGCTGGAATTTTTTTACCCAGCATGTTATCTATCTATTTGTTAGAGACGCCACTAGCGAACTGTCGACCCGGTCCATTTCTTTTACACTGATAATACAACCTACTGCAAACACTGTTTTTCTTTCATTCAGTGCTATCATTGTTCTCTTTTCATTTACTACAAACAAGTATTGTTTTTCCACACTATACGTCTAATACTTTGGTTTCAGCAAAACCGGTGAGATTGGGGCAAAGTAACTTGATTGTGTTGTGTAGATTCCACGTTGCTGCTGAACCGGTAGTACACATTGCCATCATCAGCAACAACCTTCAGAAGTTATTTCTTTCTCCTACTAGTCGATTCAACCTTGGTTTCCTTATGAGGAAACTTACTACTGTGCTCTTCGTACCTTCCTCTTGGGGTCTCCCAACGAACGTGTGCTACACGCCATCAGGTCTACCAGGGCAGCAGATACTGGAGCGCTGGGGAGCTGGACGATGCGCTCCATGAAGGCTTGGTTAGCAGTCCACTGCACTACGACTTCCTTCAGTTGGGTCGCCAGATCCTTAAGCAGGAGGCTGATGCCCTCGTCCCTCGTAGATGGCTCTGATACCATATGAAACAAACATAATTACTCTAGACCTAATAAATAGTAAATACTCTGAGTTCTCATTGCTTTCTTGATCGTGGGAGAAGCCTAATATATAGGAGGGATAACTTGGTCACAAGCCAACTCAAAGAGATACAAACTGGACTCTTTAACTAAATCTAAAACAGGACTCTGCACCTAATCCGAATCTGAACCTACCATATGTGGTTCCCTACATAACAGCTCCAGGGGCTGACTGGGTCTGACCAAGGGGGGAGGCACGCCTGGTGCCCCCTAGCTCCCCTCTGTCTCCTTTGGATTCCATCTTCGTTCCAGGTAAAAATTGATCTCTGTGGATTTTTCAGCCCTTTCTGAGAATATTTCCTTAATAACTTTTCTGAAATAGAAAAAGAGCAACTGGCCTGGGGCATCTTGTTAATAGGTTAGTCTGTGAAAACATCCAGAAAATGGAGGGAAACATGTGAAAACATGATAATAACATAATGGTATTGGATAGAAAACAAGCATGGAGCATCAAAAATTATATATACATTTGCAACGTATCATAGATGCAAAGGAGGCATGAACCCACTATCTATCATATAAACCCTCTCTTGGAGATGCATGCAATAACTTGGCCAAGGAAATAATTCACACTGAAGAGCACTGCAAGACAATATTAAAACTCTAAATATATACGGGAAGCAAGTCAATAAAACATGAACAAAGTATTCATAATTTTATGGTTCATCGTATCCCAGCAAACACAACATGTAGCAATTACATAAATGTGGTCTTGATCATGTTAGGAAGCTCACAAGATCTAAACATGGCGGCACAAGGGGAGAGAACACCATCTAGCTACTGCTATGGACCCGTAGTCCTGGGATGAACTACTCACACATTTGTCCAGAGGCAATCATGACAATGTAGAGGCCTCCGGTGATGATCCCCCTCTCTGACAGGGTGCCGGAGCAGGACTCCAGAAGCCCTAGATGGGAATTTTGAGGTGACGACGCCTTTGTATGGTTTTCATGGAAAATTTATCCATCCCCTACGTTTTTAGGGTTAAGGAAAACCTATAGGTGAAGAGGGCGTGAGGTTGTGGCCAGGGCCACGAGGGGCCCACCAGGTGCGGCCTAGGAGGACCCACGCTTGGTACCCCCGTGGTGCCCCTGGAAACCCTCCAGCTCTCCTTTGTACTCCGTATTCGTTCCGGGTAAAAAATGACTTCCGTGAATTTTCAGGACTGTTGGCGAGTATTTTGTTCATAACTTTCCGGAAACATAAAAATAGCAGAAAATAGAAACTGGCTCTAGGCATCTTGTTAATAGGTTAGTCCATGAAATCGTTTGGAAAATGGAGTAAAAAACATGTAGAAAACATGTAAGAACATAAAGAAAACAATCATGGAGCATAAAAAATTATAGATACATTTAGGACATATCACTTAATCACATTTGCAATAAGGATATTTTGTATAAGACATTTGCAAGAACAACATGAATTTCAACAAATGAGATTCATGCCAAGATATTCCTTACACAAGGTTTAAAGCTATAATGTATGCATGAGGTAGATACTTGTTACATGTACAATATTGGGTGAATTAGGAGATAAGAGTTCATGATCATCCAAGTTTGGCTCCAATAAGCAAATGGTGATAACAACTTCCTTGAAAACTAGTCAAGCTTCCAATGCATCTCGATTATACCTAAAACAAATTCAAGTACAACATGGTACCCAAACTCATTGGGTACAAAGTAGTTAGAGCAACCACAATACGTAGGACGAACTCCATATAAATATGTGCATATTGATAAGAATTTGAATTTCATGCACATCTTGGCCATTTAGAATTTGATGGAGTTTATATTATATATTGGATCAACAAAATTAAGCATAATATATACATAAAGTAAATATACATGCACAAAACTTTCAACAACCAAACAAGATACAAATTTGGTAAACACCAATTAAACCAAGAAAGCACTCACAAGAGTGACAAGCAAAAGAGTTGTCCAAATTATATCAAAAACCCAAATCAACACGTGATTGAGGATACCAATTTGAGAAGATACCAAAACAAAATAAGATCAAATAATAAACCAAACCCTCTACACTTTTCATGATGGAACACAAAGTACCAAGACGAAAAATGATCGTCTTCCAAAGAGTCATGTCATCGGGAGAAAATACCATTTGAAGACAACAAATGTCCAAAAGCATATAGGATAGCTCCCCAAGAATAGTGCATTATATAGAAGTATGAATTTGAATGTAAGTGAACAATAATGGGATCAACGCTTTTCCTAAAGCATAAAACAAATTTTGAGTAGAGCAAAAAGGATCAAAAGGTACAAGGAAGACACACAAGGGACATAAATCGAAAAAAAAATCCTTGGCAAAAAAAACAAGACAATTTTGAGCAAAAGCCAATGTAAATGTGATCAATAAAGTTACCACAAATATTATTATCACTTGTCAAAGACAAGGAATGTATGGAGATATTTATCGATGGTATATGACAAAGATTTATTCACAATCATATTCGCAAAACATAAGCTTGTGGTAAACATAGGAGTTCAAAAACATGCTTAGATAGAGATTCTTGATGGCTATAGTTAATTAACCGATCATGCAAAACATCAAGAAACTCTCTCACAAACAAGATACCAAAAGAATAGAGACAAAAAAAATTAAGTAAATATGGAAGTTGTTTGAGCAACATGCCACATAGGAACAAGATAATTGACAATATCAACTAGGTGGCAATTCGTCACATGTTCACATTTTCCAGGACTGGAATATTCACATAGCTTATTATGTGATAATCCATTTCTTTTCAACAAGATGCACATAAAAATACAACTAGAGAAAGTTAATGGACATTATAGAATTTCAATTTCTCATGATCATGACATACCACATAGAGGGTAGATAATATTAATATATAAAACTAGGTGGTATACCTCGTGTATACACACATTTTGGGATAGTAAAGTTCCAAAGAGCATATTACTCTCCCAAATGGGATAGTCCATTAAACTCTAAAAAACAAGCCAATAGGATATAAGAAAGTTGATAAAAGGCACAACATGTATATTGTATGCGAACCAAGATAAACATACTTGATACTCAAGATAAGTAAGTAGTAGAGAGCAACACATACAACATTAGGAAGGTACAAAACAAACACATGCAAGGGTGCAAGCAACTTTCAATGTATATATAATTTAAATACAAGTTACCGCAAGGAGGAACATTGGATATAAGGCAGAGACATGATACTCTGATGCGTCCATATTTGGCACGATTTTTCCTATTGTTTTCATATGTTTACATTACGATTTTGGCATCGTTCTCTATTGGTTTCTAACTTTTATGATTGATTTCAACACAAACCCATTTTCCAATGAGATTTTCACAATATATGTTTTTTTTATGATTTTACTTGTTTTTTATTTATCTTTGTGTCCATGTATGTGTAGGTGGAAATTATGAATTTTCAAGGGGAAAGGAGACGAAGGGAGAAGAATCTTGAGAAATTACAAGCACCACATGCCAAGTTAAGAGGCTTAGAAAATGGTCATTTTTTCACCAAGACAAACCAAATATTTAAGACCACTTGGGCGTGCGCCTCGTCTATATGAGCTCAACAAGTCAAAGATCACCTAAAATGGAGTTTGTATGAGGAAATGGCTGAAAAAATACTAAAGGAGAAATATTCACGAGATGGGGATTTTACCGACCAACGGTACAGTCGGCAATGACCGTTTTGGTGACCGTACCAGTTTCACATACAGAAACTTTACCTACCAACAATGCAGTCGGCAATGACCATATAGGTGACCGTACCGCAGCCCAGGACGCCCGAAATTAGGCGAACTTCCATGATTCTTCACCGATTTTGACCCCGTTCGAACCCCAACCTTCCAAAACACTTTAGGTCAGTTTGGGGGAGCTTGATGGCGTGTAGACACACGTTCGTTGGGAGACCCCAAGAGGAAGGTATGAAGAGTACAATAGCAATATTTTCCCTCAGAAAGAAACCATGGTTTAATCGAACCAGTAGGAGAAACAAATCACTTCTGAAGGTTGTTGACAGCTGATGTTGGCAGGGCGCACTACCAGGCTCAGTAGCAACATGGAATCTTCACACAACACAACCAACATACTTTGCCCCCAACGAGCCAGTGAGGTTGTCAATCTCACCGGTTTTGCTGAAACAAAGGATTAGACGTATAGTGTGGAAAATGGTGTTTGTTTGCAGTGAATGAAATGAGAACAGTGTTTGCTGGAAAAGAGAATATTGCTTGCAGTAGGTTGTATTATAAGTGTAAAAGAATGGACCGGGTCCACAGTTCACAAGTGGTGTCTTTCCAAAACAGATAAATAACATGTTGGGTGAACAAATTACATCTGGGCAATTGACAAAATAGAGGCTGCACCGTAGTTCAAATACATGACATGATAATTACTATGGGATTTATTTGGGCATTGCAACATCATAAATAGACCGTAATCCAACTGCATCTATGACTAATAATCCACCCTCAGGACATCAGCCGAGCAAACTTTGGGTATTAATTTGCAAGCAACAGATTATTGCATTAAGTAAAGTGCGTAATGTAAACAACAGAATTATCCTTAGAAAAAGCATTGTTGTTTTATCCCTAGTGGCAACAGCACATCCACAATCTTAGAATTTATTGTCACTCTCCCAGATTACTCGAGGCATGAACCCACTATCGAGCATAAATACTCCCTCTTGGAGTTACAAGCATCAACTAGTAATAGAGAGCATGCAAGATCACAAATAACATAAATAAGATAGATCTATAATCAAATTGACATAGCATTCAATATTCATCGGATCCCAGCAAACACAACATGTAGCATTACAATAAGATACTCTTGATCATGTTAGGCAGCTCACAAGATCTAAACATGATGGCACAAAAGGAGGAGACGAAAATCATCTAGCTACTGCTATGTACCCGTAGTCCAAGGATGAACTACTCACACATCACTCCGGAGGAAGGCATGGTGATGTAGAGCCCTCCGTTGATGATTTCCCCTCCCGGCAGGGTGTCGGGAGAGCTTCAGAACCCTCCTGAACTAGGGTTGACAATGACGGTGGCTACAGAACTTTTCGTGGATGGAGGCTTGGATGTTTAGGGTTTTCCCGAGGAAGACTTTAAATAGGCGAAAGGGCGATGTCGGTGGGCGCCCGAGTGGCCCACACCATGTGGTGGTGAGGCCAAGGGGGGCCGCGCCACCCTATGGTGTGGCCGCCTCGTTACCCCCTCCGGGTTCCTCTGGACTCCGTGTACGTGATAGAAAATAGGACCCTGGGTTTTTGTTTCGTCCAATTCCGAGAATATTTCCAGAACAACTTTTCTGAAACCAAAAACAACAAAAAACAGGAAATGGCGCTATGGCATCTTGTCAATAGGTTAGTCCCAGGAAATTCAGAAAAATGATATAAAGTGTATAGAAACATGTAGAAATTGGCATAATATCAACATGGAATAAATATAGATACATTGGAGACATATTAGAGGTCAAAAGGGCTCATTACAGCCCAGATCAAGAGGAGGTCGCCTATATAAGGATGGGGAGGCCCTAGCCCCAATGGACATCATCATCATTCACCATCACCTCTGAAGGGCTGTCGCCTCCATCTCCACAACATCTACACCACCACACCATCCTTGGGAGAAGAGGAGAGACTTGGGATACGACGACAAAGACATCTACATCACAATCATCATCATCTATGCCGCTACCATCGATCCCATCATTGTAATCCTAGACCTTATTGTGGATTCCTTCGTGTACTCATATTATTATTCATATACCATTCATATGATTTTCTCCATGATGTCTTGTGACACTATGTACGAGTAGTTCTTTTAGTTCTTGGGAAGATGGGGAAGCCCTAGTAATACTATGAATTGGGATAAACATGCATTGTTTTCTATTGACTAGTTTGTGATAATAATATTCATGCTATTGTGAGTTGTGCACCTCATAATTTCCTTCGGGTCAAGATGCAATTGTTTGTGTTGGTTTGAGACAGACTGACGAGTGAGTATGACACGACAGAAAGTCCCTCCTCCTTTCTTGTCGATGTCTAACATGGGAATAATATAGAACTCACCGTACTAATACCGCATTCATGGGGAGACCCTTAATAACTAGTGTCAGTAGGTGCATCGCTTACCATCTGGCTACGTGGTGATTGTGAGTAGTGTGTAGCCTAGAGGCACTCAGGGCACACTAATACACGGAGCTCCCGCCCTCACAAAGTATTCACGTGTAAACAATAGGCACGCCTAATCAATTCAAAAATATGCAAGTGGTAGAACCAATGCTACCTAAGAACATCTTTAATCCCATTGCAAGTTTCCAATCACTTCATCATTTATTAGTCTGATTTCATTTAATTTACTGTTTTAGTTTTATTTATATTTTTATGCACAATCACAACCAATATTTTCACCACTTTTATTGCTTGTTTAGGCTTAAGGAAAATTTACAGGTACAAACAAAGGTAGATGATCAAAGTTAAACACACGAGACAATTTCCATAGCTCCACTATGGTTCTATACTCTTACTTTAGAAACTAGCTATAACAACTGTGTGCACTTGCAGGCATCATACTCCAAATGACTTGGCTTGAGGAAATATAATTGATGAATATCCCTTAATTCTTCATGAGATAGCCAAGTATCCAATGCCTTCCAACAACATCTATTGATCAAGTTTGAGCTTGTTGGTCCCCAACCATGTTGGGACCTAAGAGGTTAGTTACAATAGGCTTGGAAACCCAAATGGTTCTTTCCTTGACACCACTTTGAGTACCAACATATTTAGCAAACACATTCCAGTCTTATCCTTTTCGAAGAGAATAAACATTATCAATTATTAATGGGTTGGATAAGGTACCATTAGTGCATGAAGAGGCAAAGTGGCCCTTTTCACGACAAATTTATCAACGTCAACTCTTTTCTTTCCTCTCAATAGGCTCCTCAACTTCAGGAGTATTGGCTTGAGTCTTCTTAGGATGTGGTTGTTGTTCAACTCGTGGTTGAGAATGATATTGAACAAGAGGCCGCTTCCCTAGTTGCTTCTCACTAAGAGGCTTCTTCATTGGGCAAGATCTAACATGGTTCCCTTCAATCTTGTACTTGAAGAAAGTAATCTTGACTGAATCCTTCACTTGTTCTTGGCCATTCTTTTTGTCAAACTTGGACTTGTTCTTGATATTGTAGTTGAATCCAAGTCACTTTTGTTTTGGAAGTCTTCTCACTCTCAACATATTGTCAAGGGTGGGCCTCCCTTCATGACACTTTTCCAAGTCTTTCTTCAAAGAAGTGACTTGTGCCTTGAGATCTTTTATTTCCTCTACATGGTTAGTGAAAAGAAAAGTATTATGGGAAGTAGATGCTTCATTATTAGAGCAACAAGGTATGGAAAGTAATTCATCAGAAGATTTAGCAATAGTATGAGATGAAGAATTACTAGGACTAGAACATGGTATTATAGCATTTTTTAGTAGGGATTGTTCTAGTGACCACATGAGGCTCGCAAGATGTTACCTATGTAGTGATGGCCTCAATAGCTAACTTTAGCCTAGTATGGGATGCTAGAAGATCCTCATTAGAACTAAATCTTTTCATGACTTTCTTCCAATTTCCCATACTTGCTAGCCATCAACTCAAATTGAGCCCTTAGCTCAACATTCTCCTTCAAAATGGATGCTTCACATGAAGTGGAGTTAGTAGTACAAGCTCATTAATATTAGAAATAGAAGAAGATAACTTGGCAAGCTCATTATTCAGCCTAGAATTTTCCTCAATAATATTTTCATGATCACAAGATGAATTGTAGGTACTAGGAATGTCAAGTTTAGATAGTTGAGTTTGATCATTAGACTTAATAAGGAGAGAGTTTTCACTTTTCAAAACTTTATGAGCCTTTTAAAGTCTATCCATGCCCTTAATTAGTTTAGCACTGTCAACACCAAATTCAACCTTTTTCCTTTTTAAGCACTTTTATTTTTATCAATATCATGGTCACTTTCTTTAGTGAGATGAGCAGTTTTTTCATTATAAATATCCTCAATAGATTCGAGTTTATCCTGAAGAGAAACCCGAGTTCTTGCTCTTCCTCAAGAGCTTCCTTGAGCTCCGCGATCTCAGCTACGTACTCATATTCGTTGCTATAAAATTTATCAAGGCAAGTTTCCAAAGCCTCAGTAGTATCCTCGTGCTCAAAATGGGTACTCATGAGTTTGAAGAACTTAGAAGAAGAAATTTTATCCTTTGGGAGAGCATGAAGAACCATTTTACCCTTCTCGTGGATGGAAGCATCATTATCATTTTCTTCTTCTTCATCATTGTCATCATTATGAGATACATTGGGATTCAAGGTAGAAGATACCTCGGAAGCAATAGCTATAAGGAAAACATGAGTAATGGATAACGATGATGAAGAGTTACTTGAAACACCATTGAGGTCTGATGGCTGACGTTGGTAAATCCTAAGAGAAAGGTTGTGAAGAGTGCAACCGCAAGTTTTCCCTCGGAAAAGAACCAAGGTTGAATCAACGAGTAGGAGGACAAGCAACTTCTGAAGGTTGATGCAGCTGAGATGGCAGGGCGCACTACCGGTTCAGCAGCAAGGTGTAACCTACACAACACAATCAATTCACTTTTCCCCAACGAAGCAGTGAGGTTTGTCAATCTCACCGCTTTTGCTGAACACAAAGAGGTTAAACGTATGGTGTGGCAAACAATATGAGAACAATATGAAAACAGCAGTAGCAGTGTGAAAATAGTGAAAACGGTGGAAGAAGTGTGTGTATTACGGTATGAGAAATTGGACCGGGGTCCACAGTTCACTAGAGGTGTCTCTCCATAAAAGATAGCTAACATGTGTGGTGAACAAATTACAGATGGTCAATTGACAGATAAAGAAACATGCATGACATAAAGATGACTATGAGATTCATGGGCATTACAAAAAAATACATAGATCGTCATCCAACTGCATCTATGACTAATAATCCACCCTCCGAATATCATCCGACCAAACGTTGGGTATTAAGTTGCAAGCAACAGATTATCGCAGTAAGCAAAGTGTGTAATGTAAACAATGTAAACGAAGTAAACATCGTTTTTTCTCCCTAATGGCAATAACACATCCTCCATCCGTCACGTTTCTGTCACTCGAGCACAGATGCAGAGGAGGCATGAACCCACTATCGAGCATAAATACTCCCTCTTGGAGTCACTAGCATCTACTTGGCCAGAGCATCTACTAACAACGGAGAGCATGGAAGATCATAAATAACATACACATGAAGATAACATGATAGGTTTATAATCAAAAGACATAGCATTCAATAACCATCGGATCCCAGCAAACATAACATGTAGCATTACAAATAGATGATCTAGATCATGTGGGCAGCTCACAAGATCTAAACATGAGGCATAAAGTGGAGCGTACAATCTAGCTACTGCTATGGACCCTTAGTCTAGGGATGAACTACTCACGCATCACTCCGGAGGCAGGCATGGTGGTGTAGACCCCTCCAGTGATGAATTTCCCTCCCGCAGGGTGCCGGAGAGAGCTCTAGAACCCTCCCGATCTCGGGTTGACGATGACGGCGGCCACGGGTGTTTCTCGGGAAGAATTGGTATATTTTTAGGGTTGATGTATCAGGGGAAATAAATAGGTGAAAGGTAGATGACGGTGGACACCTGAGGGGCCCACACCACCCCCAGGCGCGGCCAGGGGCGCGCCGCCCTATGGTGTGGCCGCCTTGTGGTCCCCCTCCGGGCCTCTTCGGGACTCCGTGGAACCTTCGGGAATTCTAAGACTTCCGGGCTTCGAATTTTCCAATTCCGAGAATATTTCCAGAACAACTTTTCTGAAACTAAAAACAGAGAACTGGCTCTATGTCATCTTGTCAATAGGTTAGTCCCGGGAAATCAATAAAAATGACATAAAGTAAGGAAATATGTAGCATAAGGCATGAAAACAACATGGAACATCAGAAATTATAGATACGTTTATGACGTCAACATAAACAAGCTAAGTTCCTACTCGTCCTGGAGTAGGTAAACGACAAAACAAATAATTTTTTAGGTGACATGCTACCAATATAAACTTGATAATCATAGTAATGTAAATCATGTAAACTAAGATCAAATGAATAAAGGTTGTAGTTTATAGTTGATATCAAAGAGAGTAATGTATAAATCATTAGGAATAACAAAGTAAAACCTTTGAATGAATCAATACTAAAAGACAATCCACTGTGCAAAGTATATTAAAGATGATTTAAGCTTCAAGAACAACAATATAATCATCCAAGGCATCAAAATCTCACAATAACTCCTGTTAGGATCAAGTCAAGTGACAACAATATGCACGTAGGAAAATCATTCAAATAATTGTGCACTCAAAACAAGCAAGCGTTCTGTATTGGTTTCTGGCACCAGGATGTTGTGGCTAAAAGAACATTATGGGGGGTTTGGATGGTCAATGGAAGAAAGTCTCACACAACTGAAAGTGATTGTTAGACAAGAGGAAGTCTTATGATCGAAGTTATGCAAGGAGTAGTGATTGCCACACAAACGGATGCACATAGATCTATAAGTGTATGAAAGCTCTCCAATAGAACTATTGGGGGTGCATCCAACTTGCTTTCTCACGAAGACCTAGAGCACTTTTGAGGAGGCTCATCATTAGAATATACAAGCCAAGTTCTATAATGTAAGTTCCCCGCATAGTTATGCCAGTCATAATATGAAAACTCTCTCCAAACTGAAGTAATGATGCTAAACAAGCACAAGTGTGGAATAAATGATAGTAGTGATGCCCCCCTCTCTTTTATTTTCTCTCTTTTGCCTCTTTCCTTTTTTTTCTCTTTGGGATTTTTTTCTTCTTTTTATTTTTTTGATATATAACCTCACTAGTAGGGGAAACACTCTATTTTACAATGAATCAACACACTTTAGTACTCATAACTCACTCTAATATCTTTGATGTAAATACAACTAAATTCTCCTGCTAGTGTGGCAGTATGCAAATAAACAATGAAGCATGACAAGTAACATAATGATGATGGATGTTGTATGGCAATATATCTCGGAATGGCTATGGAAATGCCATGGTAGGTAGGTATGGTGGTTGTTTTGAGGAAGATAATTTTTGGCTTATGTGTAGAAGAACAAAGTTCTCCTACGGGGTTTGTATGCATAGGTGAAGTTTGCACCAACTCTCAATGTGAGAATGAGCAATGCACAGTGCCGAAGAGGCTAGCAAATGGATGGTGGAAGTGCCAGAAAACCACAACATAGAACTCACAAGTTAAAAGATTCCAAATAAAATCATGATCTCACAAGGCATAATGAAAATCACTCGAAGAGGTTCCGTGATGTCTACGCACGCTTCTATTCTTGTAGACAGTGTTGGGCCTCCAAGTGCAGAAGTTTGTAGAACATCAACAAGTTTCCCTTAAGTGGATCACTCAAGGTTTATCAAACTCAGGGAGGAAGAGGTCAAGGTATCCCTCTCAAGCAACACTGCAATTACGATACAAGAAGTCTCTTGTGTCCCCAACACACCTAATACAATTGTCAGTTGTATCGGTGCACTAGTTCGGCGAATAGATAGTGAAATACAAGTAATAAGGATGATTATTAGTGACAAATAGCAATCTGAATAAAAATGGCAGAAAGCAAACATGTAGCAGAAATGATTGTAAATGGTGCTTCAATGTTTCGAAACAAGGCCTAGGGATCCTACTTTCATTAGTGGACACTCTCAACAATGATAACATAATTGAATGCATAAATACCATCTCTTCACTATTCTACTCCGAACCACTCTCGGTCGGATAACAAACACCAATTCATTGTGTAGGGCTACAAAGCACACCTAAATCGCATTCCCATGTCTAGTTAACTCCACACTGTCAACTTGAGCGCCCTAGAAGGTACTAGACAAACACCACAATTTCATAGGGTCATCCAACACAAGATATAAATATCATGCTAAACCACACGGTGCACACACTGTCACCATTACAACATGGTCAAAGTGTCTACGGCGATCTCATAAAAAAATCACTTGAGTAGCATAACAGATGAAGAGTATCATCTACTTATTCAACTAGATTACAAAGCTCACGATCACTAAAGATCACACCATGAGAGAGAGAAATGAAACACATAGCTACTGGTAGAGCCCTCAGCCCTGGGTGAGAAATACTCCCTCCTCGTCATGGAGACAGCAACGGTGATGCAGATGGCGGTGGAGTCGATGGGATGGCTCCGGGGGCACTTCCCGTCCTGGCAGGGTGCCGGAACAGAGAATTTTGTCCCCCGAAACTTGTCGACGGTGGCGGCAGAACTACAGTTCGTTGAAAAAGGCTGGTATCTTTAGGGTTTATTCATCGGGGGGCATATATAGGCAAAAGGGCGATGGCGGTGGGCGCCCGAGGGGCCCACACCACCTCCCAACGCGGCGAGGGGCCCGCCCGCATGGAGGCATAGTGTGGGGGCTCCGGGGCCCCCCCTCTGGGTATCCTTTGGACTTCCTTGACCCTCCGGGAATTCTAAGACTTCTGGCTTATGATTCATCCAATTCCGAGAATATTTCCAGAACAACTTTTCTGAAACTAAAAACAGCAGAAAACATGAACTGGCTCTATGGCATCTTGTCAATAGGTTAGTCCCTGGAAATCGATAAAAAAGGCATAAAGTGTAAAGGAAACATGTAGCATATAGTATGAAAACAACATGGAACATCAGAAATTATGGATACGTTTATGACGTATCGGTCCATGGCAGTGACAAGTCACTATTAGCTACCTCGACCGTAGCGTGTACCAAAAAGCCATTACGATTGCTATCAGCAAAGGAGGTCCTATACCATTATCCTATCAACTGGTTATTTGAGTGTGGAAAAGTTTCAAGCTTTTAGACCAACAATTAATTATTTTTACTCTAATAGACCAGCAAGTTTACCATTAAGCATATTAATATCTCAAAACAACAACAAATAATCAAGTGAAACAGTTTAATGATCTACAAGAATATGCAAGCTTTTTCGTTATACCATCTACCACATGTAGCATTTTCTACCAAGCATCAACAACAAAAACTCTCCAAGATATACAGCAATGAAACAAGAGAGTACTAACACAACTCTACTAAAACCAACAGCTCTGAATAAGAGATGCAAGAAAAACAGGAGCTAAACAGGAATTGTATAGTAGCTAGAAGAAAAACTAAGAATACGACCATAACAAGTATTGAAATGAAAGGCGGAGCGTGTCTCTCTCCCACACAAAGAATGCTAGGGTCCAACTATATTATTGCAGCAAGGAAAACAAAAGAACACAAAAGAAAAACAAACAGATGCTCCAAGTAAACTTCATATGAGTGACTGAATAAAAATATAGTTTCACTAGAAGTGACCTGATAAATTGTTGATGAAAAGGGGGTGCCTTGGGAATCCCCAAGCTTAGATGCTTGAGTATTCTTTAGAATTTGTTGGGATGAACCATGGGGAATCCCCAAGCTTTGACCTTGCACTCTTCTTGATCACATTATATCACCCTTCTCTTGACCCTTGAAAACTTCCTTCACACCACACTCAAAGAGTAATTCGCATTAGAGGGTTAGTGCAACAATAAAAAATTCATGGGTTCTGCATGGGCAGAAGTTCTATTGATACTTTTAAATATTATCTACAACCACTGATGTTTCATGAAGTAAAGAAATCCACTTCACATCGTAAAAGAGCAAATGCAAGAAAATGGCATCTGCCAAAACCAAAACAGTTTGTAAAGACAAATTTTTTCGGGGCACTTATGTTGCTCAGATCGAAAAACTTAAGAACAAAAAAGTTTAAGTAGCTGAGGAATAAGCACAAAACATTTCAGGTCATTCTTATCTTTCTGGATTTTATACGATTTGTTACGGTGGACAGCAGAAATCTGTTTCCTGCGTAGAAATCCAAAACCAACTCCAACTTCATAGAAACTTTACTTGGCACAAATAAAACATGAAAATAAAGATACAAAGGAGTTGCTACAGAAGTATAAAACCACTTGACTCAATCAAAACATAGAAAAACAAAGCAAAAATAAACCATGGGTTATCTCCACGAAGTGCTTTTCTTTAACGCCTTTAACACCTTTTGGATAAGTCAATTCCTCAATAATGAATTGTATTTTATCTAAATGAGTTTCGGATGTCCCTCTCTTAGAACTTTTAGGTTTACTACCTCATCAAATAAATTTTCAAGAACAATCCAATCAAAATTTTTCTTCGGCTTCATGCAGTGCTACCAATTTAAAGGGGATTCGTATTTTCTCCTCCTTTTCATTTTTAGGTTCAGATCTTTCAAGAGCACCAAACAACATACACATGAGCCTAGCACATTGAAACGATAAAAAACATTTCTAGCCTCCATAGCAACATCTCCAAATTCTTTAAGCATGGTTTCTAAGATAAAATTTCTTTTTTCAATCTTATATATTATTTAAGTTGAGGAACATATGCTGCAGTATGGGATGAAGGTTAACAAACCTAGATTCTAACATGTGAATTAAATAAGTTGTTGTAGTTTCATAATTTGGAGCAAGTTCTACTATGGATTTTTCCTCAAAATTATCATGCTTACTAACATGATTAAAGAATTCTTTAATGGTATCCTTTCCAAGTATAGAACCACTACCAACTGGAAGATCTTTCAGGGTAAACTTAGGGAGCAACATGATGAACAAGATAACAAAAATAAAGACTAGAATAGAACTATTTTTTGTGTTTTTGATAAAGAAAAGCAAACAAGACAAAATAAATAAACTAAGCAAAACAATAACAAAGTAAAGAGATTCGAAGTGAGAGACTCCACTTGCAGAAATTCTCTTCCTCCCCGGCAACGGCGTCAGAAAACTTGTTGATGGGCTGGCGTTGTTAAACCCAAGAAAAAGGTTGTGAAGAGTGCAGCGGTAAGTTTTCCCTTAGAAAAGAAACCAAGTTTGAATCGACTAGTAGGAGGACAAGCAACTTCTGAAGGTTGATGCAGCTGAGATGGCAGGGCGCACTACTGGTTCAGCAGCAACATGGAACCTACACAATACAATCAATTCACTTTGCCCCAGCGAAGTAGTGAGGTTGTCAATCTCACCGGTTTTGCTGAACACAAAGAGGTTAAACATATGGTGTGGTAAACAGTATGAGAACAATATGAAAACAGCAGTAGGAGTGTGAAAAAGTGGAAGCAGTGTGAAAACATTGGAAGCAGTGTGTGTATTATCAGTATGAGAAAATGGACCGGGGTCCACAGTTCACTAGAGGTGTCTCCATAAAAGATAGCTAACATGTGTGGTGAACAATTACAGTTGGGCAATTGACAGGTAAAGAAACATGCATGACATACATTACTATGAGATTCATGCGGGCATTACAACAAAATACATATATCGTCATCCAACTGCATCTATTACTAATAATCCACCCTCCGAATATCATCCGAGCAGACGTTGGGTATTAAGTTGCAAGCAACAGATTATCGCAGTAAGAAAAGTGTGTAATGTAAATAGTGTAAACGAAGTAAACATCGTTGTTTTTTCCCTAATGGCAACAACACATCCTCCATCCGTCATGGTTCTGTCACTCCAGCACAGATGCAAAGGAGGCATGAACCCACTATCGAGCATAAATACTCCCTCTTGGAGTCACTAGCATCTACTTGGCCAGAGAATCTACTAACAATGGAGAGCATGCAAGATCATAAATAACATACACATGAAGATAACATGATAGGTTGATAATCAAAAGACATAGCATTCAATAATCATCGGATCCCAGGAAACACAACATGTAGCATTACAAATATATGATCTCGATCATGTGAGGCAACTCACAAGATCTAAATATGAGGAATAAAGTGGAGAGTACAACCATCTAGCTACTGCTATGGACCCGTAGTCCAGGGATGAACTACTCACGCATCACTCCGGAGGCGGGCATGGTGGTGTAGACCCCTCCGGTGACGAATTTCCCTCCCGGTAGGGTGCCGGGGAGAGCTCCAGAATCCTCCCGATCTCGAGTTGACGATGACGGCGGCCTTGGGTCTTTCTCGGGAAGAAGTGGTACAATTTTAGGTTTGACGTATCGGGAGGGATAAATAGGCGAAAGGGCGATGACGGTGGATGCCCGGGGGGGCCACATCACCCCCAGGCGCGGCCGGGGGCGCGCGCCGCCCTATGGTGTGGCCCAACATGGAACATCAGAAATTATAGATACGTTTATGACGTATCAAGGTCCATGTCTTGTTCCAACAAATGTTGGGATTCCTCTACATTGTTTGCCACAAAGTACTAGAGGATATGGAAGCATTGTTTTCATGAAAACAAGACATATGAAGCATATCATCATGAGATTTAGTTAATCAACTATTACATGATATGCATGGACTATCAACACTAGCAAGAAATTTGGAGTGCTATACGAGTTTAAATCCAAAGATAGAATATTGTAATGGTATAGAGATGAAGTATAGTCATTAGTAGATTCACTATCAACAATGCAATTTCTATAGACACTCACCATATCATTACCTTGAGACAAATCACATGTTGGTGGAGTGGAATAAGATGTGAACTCATCGAGGCCGGATGTGGAAGGATAACAATCATTCTCAATAATGTTGGACACTTCATATTTATCTTGAAGTTTTGTCCACAACTCATGAGCGTTCCAAAAAGTTATGATTGACACAAGAACTATAAGAGTTTTCGGCATCTCTAAAGATAACTTTTGGGAATCATTTGGAGAAGGAAAATCAATATCTACAATTCTCTTAAGATAATTTGCACCCATGTCCCTAAAAAGA
>JAPCYS010001706.1:0-61200 GCA_028641055.1 Alopecurus myosuroides | reverse complement strand
TGTGGTGGATCTTTTCTATGAGTTATTGAATCTGAGATTGCAATTGTTTCTCTTGAGTTATTTGAGTAGATGTATCTTATGTACCCCGTTCTTATTTGCTAGCTTTGATCAATCTAGTTCTTGAGAGCGTGTGTGGGGTGATGGGTGCATTAGTTGGAGTAACGGGGGGTGGCTAGTGCTGTGAAAGTGACAGAAGTTCAGCGATCCACTTAGGTTTTGTTAAACATTTCTTAGTTACCTCACTAGGGATAAAAAGGAGTACCTTGTTACCGGGGATTTGAAGTGACACTAATCAATCTCCATGACTAGATCTAGCAAGTTCTTACTTCAACTTCATGTCACATTGCTTAAAGCTATACTCTGGTTTTTCCTTAATTATCGAGGTGTTATGATTTATTTCGCATCTTGGTGGAGTATAAGAGGGATCAATATGACCATAGAGATCTCTATGCTAGGACGTGATGCCCATATGAAAGTACTCAATGTTAAACATGTTATTGTAATCTCACATGTAATTCTTTATGTCCACCGTCTACCACTTTATTTGAGATAATGCAAGTGTGAAACCATGAACCCCGGTCCTATTTTAAATATAAAAAAACACTCTAGTTACTTTGCTGCAATTTACTTTACTTGCACTCCAATTCGAATTTACATTATCTCCATCACCACTTGCATCACAAAAATGCAAAAACAATCCATTGCATATTTATTTTCTCATTTGCATTTAGTAGCAGATTTAATTATTGCACATTTACTTTCAGTTTTGCATTGCAATTTAGAAGTCTCACACCTTGTGCTTGACAACCACTTGGTGAGGTTAAGGGCACAAAATTCTCTACTTGTTTGCAGGATCCTGGAGGAAGCTTGGAAGACAACTACTGAAATACTGGCTCCCCAAGAGTTCGATATAAACCCTCGAGTCACCCTCGTGGGGAAGAAGGCTTGCCACTAGCTACACACTCTGCACTTGGAGTCTCAACCTAGCCATCAGGCGCTCAAGTGGCGCTCGCGTTTGTGTGGTTGTGGCATCCTGATGTCAATTTCAACTCTGTGGTGTAACTTCCTGAGACCCAAGGAGCGGCCGCTGACTTTGTTCCTCACTATGAGGTTGTGCGGCCTGCAGCGGAGCTAATCATTCAGCTAACTGATGTAGAGACGGAGCGGTTGCTCCGAGAGGCTGCTGCTCGACGATAGCTGTGTCTTGTTAAGGTGTATGTACCTTGCGTGTTACTTTAGTTGTTTAAGGTGTGTACCTTGTAACCTTGTAAAATATTTGTTGTGCATAGGCACTCGAAGATTGTTTATGCTAGTTTGGTGTAGCCCTCGTGTGTTGGGGTGTGACCGTGATACGTCGAAAACGTATCTCCTTTTCTGAACACTTTTCTTATTGTTTTCCTCTAAACTTGTGTGTTTTGAATGCAACTAACACGGACTAACGCTGTTTTCAGCAGAATTACCTTGGTGTCTCGTTTTTGTGCAGAAAAATCAACTTTCGGGAAATTGCCTAGAAAAGACCCCATTGGTCTTAAAACACCGGAAGACCCCAAGAGCCAGAAGGGGGCCAGGAGAGGGAACCAGAGGGGGGCCACACCATCCCCTGGCGCCCCCCTCGGTCTCCTCTTTCGACTATATATCACCTTCAACCCTAAAACCCGAGGTGGTTTGATAGTTTTCCAAAAAGAAGTTCGTAGCTCCGCCGCCATCGCGAATCCTTTTTCGGGGTTCATAAACTCCGTTCTGGCACCCTGCCGGAACGGGGAATTGGAGGAGATCATCGCCATCGTCATCACCAACGCCTCTCCATAGCCATCCATGTTTCCCCCATCCATGTGTGAGTAATTCCCCCGCTGTAGGATAAAGGGGATGGTAGGGATTGGATGAAATCGTTCATGTAATAATGCCGTGATTGTTAGGGCATAGTGCCTAGTATCTTCTGTTAGTGCTATTGACATTGTTGCAACGTGTTATGCTTAATGCTTGCCACTTTGGGCCCGAGTGCCATGATCTCAGATCTGAACATGTTATTGAATCACGATGATAATTATTGTTTCTTGATCATACCTGCAATTTGTTTACACATATCATTGTCCGGAACCCGAGGCCCCGAAGTGACAGAAATTGGGACAACCGGAGGGGATGGCTATGATGTGAGGATCACGTGTGTTCATGGAGTGTTAATGCTTTGCTCCGGTGTTCTATTAAAAGGAACACCTTAATTACAAGTAGTTCCCTTGAGGCCCCGCTGAAAACGGGCTGGTAGGACAAAAGATGTTGTGCAAGTTCTCATTGCGAGCACGTACGACTATTTACGGAACACATGCCTATGGTTACTTAGTGCTTGGATGCTTTATCTTGTTTATCTGCAATGCGCATGTCTTGATTATTATACGAACTATATCAATGCAACGCCCGTTCATCTATCCCTATGCCTACAGTATTTAATCCCGTTGTTTACTTCAAACACCACTTATGTTATTTTCATTCCACTGCTGCTATTATTTCACTACTGCTACTACTATAAAACTGTTACTATTGATAAACCACTACGAACAAAAGTACTTTCAGGTGCAGGTGAATTGACAACTCACTTATTAAGGCTCACAAATATTCTTTGGCTCCCCTTGTGTCAAATCAATAAATTTGGGTTTTACTTCCCTCGAAGACTGTTGCGATCCCCTATACTTGTGGGTCATCAAGACTATTTTCTGGCGTCGTTGCCAGGGAGCATAGCTTTATTTGCGAGCTCACTGGAGAGTACTGTTATCTACTGCCAATCATTCATCATGGGTAAGACTCGTGATGGAAAGTTTCCTATATTACCATCCACTACAAGAAGAGGTACAACTCTGAACACCTCCGTTGCTCTTGATTCACCGTCTGTTATGAGTAAGCTGCTTACACCACCACATACACATGCTACACATGCTACTTCTGCTTAATCTGGAAATACTTATGATACTTTTGATGATTCTTCTACTTTGTTTGATGAGAGTGGTTCTCTCGGTCCTTTCTTAGATTCTACTATTGCTAAAGCTAAAAATATTGCAAACATTGAACTCCTGATAAAAATCCTGTTACTCCTGCTGTTTCACCTGAGCTTATAGAGAATCCTAGTGATGATTTTGATGATTCCTATATTGAGCTTAATGATGATCTTATTGATGAAATACATGCTATGAAGGATAAAGATGCTGTTATAAGTCTTATTGAAAGTCGTGCTATTAAATATAAATTATCTCCTGATGCTAAGTTTGCCACTTCTCCCATTAATATTAGGGATAAGGATTATGATTTCTCTCTTGATTTATCTTATATATCTATTGTTGAGAAAGAACCTTTTTGTGGTACTGAAAATGAAAGTGCTCTGAAACATATGAATGAGCTCTCCTATTTGATTAGTTTATTCTCTGATGATCCTAAGAAACGTGGCTACTTTGTTGCCAAAATATTCCCTTTCTCATTAAAATATGGAGCTAAATCTTGGTTTAATAATTTGTCTCCAGGATCTATTGATAGTACTATTGGTTTGGATAATGCTTTCTTTCAGAAATATTTTCCTGCTAGTGCTCAACATGTTGCTTTACAAAAATATATTTAATTTCAAGAAATTGGAAGGAGAGAAATTGCATGTATCTTGGGCAAGGTTCTGTTCTTTAGTTAGGACTACACTTGGGCATAAGCTAGAAAATAATGAACTTCTTGATATATTCTATAATGGACTAACCGTTGAATCCAGGACATACCTGGATAGTTGTGCTGGTTGTGTTTTCAGGCAAAGAATTCTAGAACAAGCCGAGGAATTAATGGCTAAAATAAGCCAAAATCATGATGATTGGACTATGGTTGAGCCTGAGTCGACCCCTACTCCAGTACCAACACCAACACCAACACCCAAGAAGAGGGGAATGATTTAATTAAATGATGAAGTGATGAGAGAAGCCAAGAAAAATCTCTTAAAGAGAGGGGTATTAAATCTGAAGATGTGAAGAATCTTCCACCTATAGAAGAATTATGTAAGCCAATCCCTCACTCATCCACCATTGAGGTACACTCTCTCCAATATTTTGATAGTAGAGATATTCCCTATAATAAACCTCCTGGTCAATGTTTAGATGAATTTGATAGTTATGTTATTAAGCAAGATAATTTTAATATGAGAGTGCAAAATCACCTAATGGAAAACTCTAGAGCTATTGATAATTTGCATGGTATTATAGAAAGAACCTCTAATGATGTTAAAATTCTTGTTAAGCATTTTCCATTGGTTCAAACTCAAATTGATCAAGTTGCTAAAGTGCAAAAAGATTTGCTAGTAAATGCTTCTAAAGAAAAACATGCTTATGAAATAAGGACTAGAAGTGGTATTGCTACACAAGATCCTTTATATCCTGAGGGACATTCTAAAAGAACTGAACAAGATTCTCAGCAAACTAATAATAATGATATTCATACTAAGAAGAAAAAGAAGAACAAACATGAAACTGCTGTAGAATCCTCTGAACTTGCTAAAGATCCTAATAGTATATCTATCTATGATGCTGAAACTGAAAGTGGTAATGAAAAGAATGATGCTTCTAATAAAGAAGAACCTGTAGCTGAACCTGAAAAGCAAACTAAAACTGCAAAGTACACTAAGGAAGATTTTATTGCTAATAAGCATGGTAATGAGAGAGAACCTTGGGTAGAAAAACCAATGCCTTTTCCTAATAAGAAACATAAATAAAAAGAAGAAGAACACTATAGCAAGTTTTGTGAATAGATGAAACCTTTGTTCTTGCAAATTCCATTAACTGATGCTATTAAATTGCCTCCTTATGCAAAATATATGAAATTTATTGTCTCTAACAAGAGGAAGATTCCTAATGAGGAAATATCCACTATGCTTTCTAATTAATCTTTAATGGAAAGGTTCCTGAAAAGCTTGGAGATCCTAGTATACCAACTATTCCCCGTTCTATTAAAAATAATTATGTTAGAACTGCTTTGCGTGATTTAGGAGCTGGAGTTAGTGTCATGCCTTTTACTCTCTATAAAAGACTCCTCCTAGAAAAATTGATACCAACTGATATATCTTTACAAATGGATAAATCCACTGCTATTCATGTGGGTATATGTGAGGATGTTCCTGTTCAAGTTGCTAATAATTGTCTGATATTAACTGACTTTGTTGTGTTGGAAATGCCTGAAGATGATAATATGTCTGTTATTCTTGGAAGAACTTTTCTTAATATTGCAGAGGCTGTTATTGATTGCAATCAAGGAAAAGTTACTTTTAATGTTAATGATAAAGAGTACACTATTTTTTTCCCAAGAAGATTGATAGAAAATATGGTATAAATTCCATTGAAAATATTGAGACCATCAAGATTGGAGAATTTTATTGTCCTATTCCAAAGCCACCCAAAGAATATGAAATTATTATGATTGGGACTATGTCTATAAAGGTTTAGGTAACATGAGTATTTAGTGAGAAACAAAGTTTTGTTTCATATAAAATTATTTTGGTAGCAAGACTTGACCATCCTTGTTAAAAATGATTTTGAATGAAGAGGGCAATGTTTTCTCTATGTTGTCACCTTCCCCATTATGTTTTCACACATGTTTACTTCTGTTATCACATTTCTACTTGAGTACAATCACGTTTTTCCACCATCCTTATGCATGTTTTCCTGATATTTTCACTCTAATTGCTGAGGTTATGCATGTTTTCAGCATCCATACTTTTGTTTTCACCACTACCACCTTTGTTTTGTTTGGATATTCTTTCATTAGAGTGTCATGGAACCTCTGTAGTGCTGGTTTTGGTTTTCCACCTTCACTTTCGTTTTCCTGGTTTTTATCAATTATTAAAATTCTGGCAATACCTCAAAAATAAAGTTTCTCGAAAAATTCCAAAAAAATATAATAAATTTTTACGTCAAAATGAGGCAGAGAGCCACCTGGGAGACCCCAGGGGGACCCACCAGCCAGGCACACCATAGGGTGGCGCGGCCAGCCCCCTGGTGGCGCCAGCATATGGTGTGGGGCCCCTGGCCCTCCACTTACTCTCTCCACTGCCAAAGTCTTCTCTCTCACCTCCCAAACTGAAAAAATTAACTCGAACCCGTGTTCTTGCTGTTCTTCCTCTGGATTTTTGATCTCCTTCTTCATCCCATCATTTGTGCTGATATTTTGTGCATTTGGTCTCCGGTATGTGACTCCTCCGATGATCCAAGTATTTTGTTTAGTGAAGTATTTCTTGAGTATTTTGATACTGTAGGTGACAGCTTATGTGTGTTTGCATGCTTGATTTGAGTATAAATAATGTAGTTTTGATGTATGTTTAGCTCTCATATAAGTCCCTATGGTAGTTTCCACCTTATAGTTTCTTGAAAATAATTTTTGTGATGATTGTTGAAAAATTTCAGAGATGGATAGTTATATTTTGGAGAGATATTTAGGAGTGATGCACCTAGAAGGACAAGGCCCTCATGCTCATCCACTTCAGTGGGGCCATCGTACAATGAAGATGTTATTGCACCAACTATTGACGATGCAGGAGATGATGGTATCGTTAACCCATATAGCTTTCCTTGCAGTATATTTTTAAGAAGTGCAGGTTTATTAGATGACTTTCGTATGCTTATTGAAAGAGTTGGTCTAACCAACTTTATGGAGGATGAAAGCCCTCAGTATGCTACTCTCACAAAAAATTTTGTTAAGAGCTTTAAATTTCAGAACACACAATTTGGTCCAATTGTTGCATTCAAGTTATATAGTAGTCCTGTTTCTTTGTCCTTGGTAGATTTTTGTACTATTATAGGTCAACACACCGACGGGACAGTGAGCAGGATTCAAGAGAGACTAGCAGACCTCCAGAGGCTCTATCGAGAGATCACCAACGATGACGATCGCTCATCCCAGCGTGGGAAGATAAGGAACATTCAACTTTCTGCTCTTAGATACTTTACTTATTATCTTGCTACTAGTATCCTTGGTAGGGAGAACACTAGCAACATTTCTAGTTACCACCTTGCTTTTATTGATGCTGCACTAAACCTTAGCACGAAGTATAACCTTGGTGCACTTGTTGCACACCGCCTTGCTGCTTCTGGGCCTATTTTTGGGGCATTATTGCTACACGTGTAGTTGCTGCTTTAAATGTTTCCATTGACCCCAATGATGAAATAATTGCTCCATGTAGGCTTAACCTTGATGCCATGAAATCCCTTCAGTTTGTCACTACTAACTCTGTTGATGAACTCTTAGTATATAGAGTTTTATATATAGTGTAGCGCCCTCACATTTAATAATGTGAGAACTACTGTGTTAAGTGCTAGTCCCTGGATCAATGCTAGAACCATAGAACAAAATGTAAATTATCATTGCACAAGTATCCAAAATTATTACAAAGGATCCAGAATAGCCAAGTATAGTTTTATTACAACTTGCATAGCCTTGAAGACTAGCTAAAAACTTCAGAGTTCAAGCAGCAGAAAATAAAAATAGCAACGAGCCTCCATCTTCAGCATGTGCCACATGCAGGCATGTTGGGTGTAGACTCGAGTCCAAGCACTTCTTATTCATCATCGGAGGAACCTGCACGTTGGAATATGCAGCCCCGAAGGAGATTCAGTACAAACAATGTACTGGCAAATGACACTATGGTGGATACAAGATGGCAAGTCTAAACTACATGCATATCTGGCTTGGTGGAGTTTAGGCTATTTGCAAAAAGCAAGTTTTTCCCTAACACTTTTGAAAAAAAGTTTTCTTTTCAAAGATTGGCACCATGGGACACAACCATGAGCACCATAACTAATTCCTTATCCAAATTTTACTTCTTCAAAACAGTGTTGAGATTCTTCTATCCATCCTTGTCCAGCTGCTCGAAGTTGTCCATTACCGGACACGGTATGATCATAGTTTCTAACTCTGCAGAGGTTGTGCACTTTCACCCTTTGTCTTCAATTATCCAAACATCCATACACCCGAAGTGCATCATGGAAAGGAGAGAATTGAGACGAGATCTTTCAGAAGCAAGAATCCAACCCAACCAGCAAGACCCGTTCCACCTATAATTATGCTACATCTTCATGTCAAGCATGGGCTGAACTCTCACAACTTAGTTGATCAAAACAGAGCCCATATGTCAAAGGGCTGCACGGGAAGCTACTAAACTTAGAGGGACTTAGGAATCTCTTTGTTCCTGGGTGACCATCCACAAGTGTACTCCTTTGGTGATAAACACCATTGATATGGCCCTAGGGAGCCACTCAACATAAGCCAATCACATCCAAAATCCACCCAGGTGTTCCATTGAAGGTTATACTTAGAATTGTTTTCACCATATCATAGAAAACAAATTGAACCAAGGCATGGCATCTACAAGTGCTAAGGCTATAGTTAAAGGGGCTACACACTACTAGGGTTTTAGCATAGCATAGTACTTAGAGAAATTCACCTATCATGCAACTACTTCAACACTAGTAATGCATAGGAAATTGGGGTGGATGAATGTTTCACTTTGGCAAAAGGATGAGCAAGAACAACAAGAAAAATAGCAACAGGAGTAGTCTTGCTCCTCTTCACAATCTAGCACAAACAAAAATACACAATACATAAACATACCACACATAAAACAAAACAAAACATTATAAAAAATATGTATGCATGCCATGCAATAAGGTGATGCACAAAATTACTAGAAAATATGTTTTCTGGTGTTGTTAACTTAGTCATGATGCAAGGAAAACAAAACATAACTTATCAAATAAAATTAATCATTATTAAAGACCAATTATGGGCTATTTAGTGGAAAACATTGTTATTGCTGCGAAAATAACCCCTTAATGAACTTATAGGGTGTCTACTGGTTAGAGGGCATCAAAACAAAACCAAAGAAATTAATTTCACCTAAAAATGAATTTTAAAACTAAAGTTATGATCGAAATAGTGATTATAATAGATTTACAAATAACTTTTGAGTGCACTATACAAGGTTAATATTTGAATAGCCTAGATTAATCTACACGATGTGATGATTCCAAAAAGTCCAAAAACACCTAATTTGAAATTACAGAACTCGAGATATGATTTTTTGAAGTTTTAAACCAAATCTAATATTTTCTGTTTTTATCAAAAACATGATCGATCTGTGGCGCCCTCGATGGTGGCCTCTGATTGGCTCGTTACGCTTCGCGCGGATTGCCATCGTGAACCTTCCGATTGAAGTGGAGATGGACGCGCTGGATCGCTCCGTACCGCTTCGGCCGTCCTTCTGTTCCTGGCCCTTAGATGGGGATCCAACGGTGGCCATCCCTCCCTTGTTCGCCAGCAGTGCTAGGTCGCCGGGAACGCGCCGAAAACGAGTGCGCATGGCGGTGGAAAGCAGAGCAGAAACGACGGGGGAGGTACATGGCACTAGGAGATCTCTGGGACTAACCTTGGGGTTGCAGGGCCGTCGTGGAGTCGATGGCGAGGTGGCGAGCGTCGGTGCAGTCAGCTCCTCCCGCGATTCGTCACCGGAGTTGCTACGGGCGGCGGGTTGCGGCGGACGTAGATGGCAGCGTAGATATGAGGGCAAGGAGGGGGCGAGACCGTGTCATAAAGTTGCGCGAAAACGATATAACTCGAGGGGGGTCGGGGAGGATCAAGGAGGACGGTATTCACCGGAACGAGCTCGAACTCGGCGACGACTGCGGCGGACGAACTCGAGATCGATTTGTGGATTTCGAGAGGCTAGGGTGCTGATGTTTTGTTGAGAACAGGCCACGGGGATCAGGGGGTTTATAAAGGTGTCCTGGCGTGGCTGAGGGGCAAGGGAAAGGCGAGAGGAGTTGGAGTCGCGCGGGTCTCCGGCGCCGTAATTCTGTCGAACACGTCGCAGGCACGGAGTCCGCGTTTGGGTGGAAGAGGACGGGGCGAGCTCATTTCCTCGCGGTACTGGGCTGGCCCAACTACAGAACGAAGCGCAGGCGGGAAATTAAGAGGGGAAGAGGGAATTGGGCTGGGCCCTGAGAGAGGGGGCACGGGGCTGGGCCGCAGCGTTGCTGCTCTTTCCTTTTCCCTTTTTTTTTGTTTTTATTTTCTGTTTTCAAACCATTTATTCAAATAACAGTTGTAGAAGGATAAATACTCGGAAAAATTTGAATATATACTTTTTGAAATGCTCAAGACCTAAGGTACCCTTTGGGCACTATAAAAGCCCAAAATAAAATGCTTTCTTTTAGACAAATGTTTAAAAACCAAAAGTAGCCCAAAGGGATTTTAATTCCTAAATTTTTAGGATTAATAAATTAAAACCTATTTTTATGCCAACAAAAATGCAGTGATGCAGTGACGAGTATGTATGCATGATGTAATTTGGATTTTTGAAAACTTGGGATATTACATATAGATGGAGAGGAGCCAAAAGTTATTTTACCGCAACCTGTTTTGTTTAAGATTTACAGGTCACCATGGTCGCTCTCTAAGGAGTAAGTAGACGAGTATGTGAGCATCATGGAGTTTCACAGGCAGCGGGAGAGGCGAGACGCGCCTCCCGAGGACCACAACACACAGTACACCGACGCATCCTCGAGCACATATCAGGAGGAGGGTTCATCCTCAGCATACTACGGGGGCGCCACCTCATGGTCCCCTTGGTGATTGATCTACACTTAGGCCAAAAGCCTAAACTTGGGGGAGGTATACCGACATCACACTCATTTATACATCATGTTTCTGTTGGTTCTTTGTATATCCATGTTTTGTTTTCTTTCACTTCTTTTCACTTGTTTTCATTTCTTTCGTTTCTTTTTGTTTATTTTCGGTTGTTTTCATTTCTTTCATTTCTTTTGTTTTTATTGTTTTGTTTTCGCTTTCCAAAACACAAAAACACCAAAAAATATTTCTGTTGTTTCTCTCTATTTGTTTCTTTAGTTGGTTTGCTTTATCCTTTAAGTTGCAGTTTAATATTAAAAAATCCAAAAATATTTTGCTTTGTTTGCTTGTTCTCTTTTTGTTCTTGTTTTAGTTGAAAAACCCAAAAATATTTGTTGTTCTTCTTTGGTTTTGTAAAGTTTACTGCAGAGTTCAACAGTCGTCCGAGACTCCATTGGAGCTTCGTTTTCATTATATATTATTCGAGCCACAAGTGAAGAGCAATATTAACGATCTATGACAATTCAAGTTGTGGTGAGAGGCTGGTATGAACTCTATTTGCTTTCTTTTTTGTACATATATCCATCTATATGAGCATGCTTAGTTTGTTCGTATAAGATATATGTGACTTAATGGCTGCTTAATAGTTCGTGCTCTCTCATGTTTTGTTCCAATTTATTAATGGTAAATGACATGTCATATAAATATTTGTTCGCATTGTTCTATTCGTAGAAGGGTATGACATTGTGGTAGCCTCCTCTGACTGTTTCATTTGAATCGACTTGGCACATGCTCACGCATGCTAAGACTGAAAACAAAAAGTCAATAAGCCTCGATGATTTATTTTGCCTCAGAGTTCTAGTATCAATTTTATGCCTCAGTTAATTTTATTTTGTCGCAAACATGATTATGATAGTTGTTGCTCTCTTGATTGTCGCTCCCTGTCTATTGCTAGCCTTCACATGTAGTGAGTATGAGTTCTACTCGTGCATCCAACTCCCAAAAACCAAAGTTTGCCAAATGTGTCCACCATACCTACCTATATGTGGTACTTAACCGCCACTCCAAGTAAATTGCTCACGTGCTACCTTTAAAACCTCCTAAAAAATATTCCTGTTTTGTGCCCCTGTTTTTAGCTCATGAGGACATAAATAAAGAATCTTTATCTCACTTGTTGATTGTATTTCACATCCTGGACTAGTGGCTTCATTGGCTTATCCAAATGATAGAAGAGCTCGCAACGGGGTGCCCAGCCCCAAATTAATACACAAAATCTCTTCACTATTTTGCCCCTGATTTATCAGTCAAAGCATAATTGTGTAGACAAAAGAGAAAGAGGGATGACCTTCTACCCAGATGTGTCCTTCATATGGGAGCCGCTCTTGTGAATCCAGTTGGCTTGTGATATACTGTATTGTCTGTTTACCATTCATTGACATAAGCATACACCTCTCTCAAAAATGTTTTCAGTACCTCTGTTTAATAAAATAAAAAGCTCTAGCATATGAGTTGATCCATGCTTCCCTCTGCGAAGGGCCTTTCTTTTACTTTTATGTTCAGTCTCCACCATTTCTTTGAATACTTTCTTGAGAGCATAATGGTCATTCTTAGTGTGATGTGTTTGTCCCAAAGCACGGTTGATGTGGTATAATTTTGACACTTGTATCTTTGATATATTTACTTCTAGTCTTCCTTTGAACTTCAGAGGTGCCCTCGCATTTATGTTTTGCCCCACACATAAGGGCAAGCAAGATACCACTTAATTAGATCCTATTATGAATATTAAAATCTTGCAAATAGTTATGCTTCATGTTGTTTATTATTAATATGTTGTTATCTCTTCATGGTTTGCATAGCTATTAAGTGACAGTATCTTGCATGTATCTTATCATGAGCATAATTAAGTATTTGATCATATAGTGAGTATATTTACATCATATGAAACAAATGTGTTCGTAAAGTCTTTTATCGCACTCAGTTGTCACTGAATTTCTTGAGGACAAGCAATAAGCTAAGCATGGGAGAGTTGATACGTCGAAAACGTATCTCCTTTTCCGAACACTTTTCCTATTGTTTTCCTCTAAACTTGTGTGTTTTGAATGCAACTAACACGAACTAACGCTGTTTTCAGCAGAATTACCTTGGTGTCTCGTTTTTGTGTAGAAAATTCAACTTTCGGGAAATTGCCCAGAAAAGACCCCGTTGGTCTTAAAACACCAGAAGACCCCGGGGGCCCAGAAGGGGGCCAGGAGAGGGACCAGAGGGGGGCCACACCACCCCCTGGCGCCCCCTAGGCCGCGCCACCTGGTGGTGTGGGCCACCCAGAGCCCCTCCTCGGTCTCCCCTTTTGACTATATATCGCCTTCAACCCTAAAATCCGAGGGGGTTCAATAGTTCTCCAAAATAAGTACGTAGCTCCACCGCCATCGCGGATACTTTTTCAGGATTCAGAAACTCCGTTCTGGCACCCTGCCGGAACGGGGAATCGGAGGAGATAATCGCCATCGTCATCAAAAAACGCCTCTCCATCGACCATCCATGTTTCCCCCATCCATGTGTGAGTAATTCCCCCACTGTAGGCTGAAGGGGATGGTAGGGATTGGATGAGATCGTTCAAGTAATAATGCCGTGATTGTTAGGGCATAGTGCCTAATATCTTCTATTAGTGCTATTGACATTGTTGCAACTTTATGCTTAATGCTTGCCACTTTGGGCCCGAGTGCCATGATCTCAGATCTGAACATGTTATTGAATCAGGATGATAATTATTGTTTCTTGATACATGCAAGTTGTTTACACATACGTTGTCCGGAACCCGAGGCCCCGAAGTGACATAAATTGGGACAACCGGGGATGGCCGTGATGTTAGGATCACGTGTGTTCATGGAGTGCTAATGCTTTGCTCCGGTGTTCTATTAAAAGGAACACCTTAATTACCAGTAGTTCCCTTGAGGCCCCGCTGAAAACGGGCTGGTAGGACAAAAGATGTTGTTCAAGTTCTCATTGCGAGCACGTACGACTATTTACGGAACATGCCGATGGTTACTTAGTGCTTGGATGCTTTATCTTATTTATCTGCAATGCCTGTGTATTGATTATTATATGAACAATCTTCTCCATGCAACGCCCGTTCATCTATCCCTATGCCTACATTATTTAACCCCGCTGTTTACTTCAAACACCGTGCTGCTGTTTCATTCCACAACTGCTATTATTTTCACTACTGTTGCTACTATAAAACTGTTACTACCGATAAACCACTGCGAACAAAAGTACTTTCAGGTGCAGGTGAATTGACAACTCACTTGTTAAGGCTCACAAATATTCTTTGGCTCCCCTTGTGTCGTATCAATATATTTGGGTTTTACTTCCCTCAAAGACTGTTGCGATCCCCTATACTTGTGGCTCATAAGACCGTTATTGGCATGTAAAGAAAAAGAAAAAAGATGCGACTAAGTAGTCTTTATAGCTATGGTTGAGAAACCATATTTGTATTGCGATGACTGAGAAGCCATGTGTTTGCTCAGGTTACATTGTGGCTGGAACAACCTTATTCGCGAGTAAAAGTACTCTCCTAGGGATAGAATTTTCGCAGGTGCGACATGTTCCATGGGTTGGAGTAGATGCCGCCTGTTTTTGGGTTCTTCAAGCGATAGGCGCCTCCAGGGATAACCTCGTGTGATGAAGGGTTCTTCCCATGGTGGTTCGACCTTGTGTCCACTGTCTTGCTTGAGTCATAGCACCAGGTCGCCTACCACGATGGATCTGCTGTGGATGCGGCGACTGTGGTGATTGCGTAGCGCTTGCTGATAGACGGCCGATCTTGCGAGTGCGATCTAGTGCGTCCATGTCTTCTGCGAGTGCTCTGTTGGAGCCTTCTTCGCTGTATGCAACGACTCGTGGAGCACTGAATCGAACATCCTCAGGAAGGAATGCTTCGGCGCCATAAAACATAAAAATGGCGTGTAGTTTGTGGATATGTTTGGAGTTGTTCTTAGACTCCACAGGACAGACGGTGCTCCCGGCCCAATGTCCTGCTGCTATATCTAGTCTATCGAGTAGGCGCTTCTTTAGGCCAGCCGAAACTAATCCGTTAGACCTTTCGACTTGGTCGTTTGTTTGGGGGTGTGCCACTAAGGCGAAGCTGAGAGTTATCCCCTTTTTTTGGCAGAAAACTTTCGTATCCTTGGCTGTGAAGTTGGTCCCATTATCCGTGATAATATTGTGAGGGACGCCGAATCGATACACGATGGATTCGAGGAAGTTGACTGTGCACTTCGCGTGTTGCAACGTCACTGGGACTGCCTCTATCTATTTGGTAAATTTGTCGACTGCGACTAGTAGGTAAGTATATCCTTCGGGTGTTGCTTTCCGTAGTGGTCCAACCATGTCCAACCCCCATTGTGCGAAGGGCCAATATAGAGGGATCATGTGGAGCTCTGTGGCCGGTGTGTGTGGCTTAGGGAAAGAATCGCTGACAAGCGTTGCATCTGTCGACCAGGTCCTTGGCGTCTTTGGCTGCCGTTAGCCAGTAAAATCCTGCTCGAAAAGCCTTGCCCAATATGGTTCTCCAGCTTGTGTGGTGTCCGCAGTCGCCTTGGTGTATGTCTCGGAGTAGTTCCTTTCCATCTTCGGGTGCGATGCACCTCTGGAGGACTCCTGATATGTTCTGTTTGTAAAGTTATCCTTTTATCACCCGGAAGGATTTGCTGCGCTGCACAACCTGCCATGCTTCAGAGATATCTTCCGGGAGCTGCTTTCTGATCAAGTAGTCGAGGTACTTGTTCGTCCAGACTGGCTCAACTAGAAGACTTGTCGCGAGATGTTTGTGAGCGAGTTCAATGATGGCGCTTTGTTGACTAGGCTCTGTTTCTGTTGCTGCTGGCGCCTCTGTGTGCTTCTTCAGTTTGACCGATCTTTTACTGATTCTCTCGAAGTAAATTCCTGGCGGAACTGGGTCGTTTGTTGACCCGATGTTTTCCAATCTGTCTGCTTCTTCGTTGCTTGATCGCGCAATGTGCTTCAGTTTGCACCCATTGAAGCTTCCTTCGAGTAGATTATACATGTCGCGATAGGAAATCATGTTGTCTGCGATTGCGTTGCATTCCTTCATCGTCTGTTCTACGAGGTTTGAGTCTCCAAAGATCATCAGTCGAGTAGCGCCACAGAAGATCTCCATTTTCATGCCGTGTAGGAGTGCCTCGTACTCGACGTCGTTGTTGGATGCTGGATTATCGAGGGGGAAGTCGAGACGGAGAACGTACTGGAGCTTGTCACCCCTTGGCGATATGTGTATTACACCGGCTCCCGCTCCTTCGTTTCTTTTCGACCCGTCAAAGTACATGATCCAGGAGCTTGTGTACTCTGGGGGTCCTAGAGTTTGCAGCTCTGTCCACTCGCAAAGGAACTCTGCGACCACCTCGGACTTGAGGGCGTTGCGTCCTGTGTATACTATGTCCCAGGCGCCTAGCTCGATGCTCCACTTTGCAATTCTTCCGGATGCCATAGGATTGTTCATGATTGTACCGAGCAGCTGGCCGGCGGGCACACCGAAGACGCATTTCGTCGGGTTGAGTTTGATTCTATATGCGTTGAGTGCGTCGAAAGTTCCTCTTATGTTCTCGAGGAGTGTGTCCTCCACTCGAGTCTTGATGACGATGTCGTCAACGTCACTTGTACGTTCTTGCCAATCTTGGCGAGGCATTTTTGCATGCAACACTGATACGTTGCGCCTGCGTTTTTAGCCCGAAAGGCATGGTTGTGTAGCAGTAGACACCATGTGGTGTGATGAATGTTGTTTTATCCTCGACTTCCTATTTCATCCTGATCTGATTATAGCCCGAATAGGCGTCTAGGAAGGAGAGGCGTTGGCAGCCTACCGTGGAGTCGATAATCTGGTCAATCCGCGGGAGCGGGAAGTTATCCTTGGGGCAGTGTTTGTTCTGTTGGAACGCGTAGAGATAAACAAAACTTTTTCCTACGCGGTACTTCCAAGATCTAGCCGAGGTAGAAGGCCACGATGATTACCACTAGACGCGCGGTTGCGGATTATCGATGAAGCATGTCGGTGCAGTGAGTCCCACGATCTGATCCAGCCGATCCAATCCCACGAACATCGAAGTGCTGAACGTACAACACCTCTGCCGGTATCCACACATACGAGGAGGAGCTCCGACGGCGGACTGCTAGGTCCAGTGCGACGGCTGGACTGAGTGGGGCTAGGGTTCCCAACGCATGGGAGTGGTCTAACGTGCCCGCTGGGCAACCTGCGCCCCTCTTTATATAGCGAATGGTAGCGGGCTTCACAACACTTGTTGCCCATTCCCTCTGTGAGTCCGACTCACAAACTCAGTCCATTTCCGGTTCGGGTCCAACCCGACCAATACATTTTCTCCCGCTCTTAAGTGTGCGACCCTGCAGGCTCATGGCGACTTGGACATGATTGGAGTCCGACTCTCAATCGATCAATCGGCAGCGGCTCCTAGCAGAACATGCCGACTCCCAAGTCCCATTGAGTCATGACGACATACCTTCCAATGTGACTTTCATCTTAGTCCCTTTTGCCTCACGATATACCTTGTCGAACTATAGGCGATTTATCGTCATCCCTTAATAGCTCAACTCTCTTCTCGGTCCGTGATATATGATTCATCTGACTAACTCTTAGTCAACAGACCCAGTTAACACTTAACCGAGATGCGCATGGCCATACTTCCAGAATCATATCACTCGAGAGGGACCAGAGAATATCTCTCCATTCGGAGGGGCAAATCCCATCTTGATTATCCACATCACGCAGCTTGCTTCCCATTCGACCCGAACTTGCCTTTATAACTGCCTTGTCACGGAACAACGTTTGACAGAACCTAAGTCGGTGATCCACAACTCGGATTGTGCGACAATCTCAGGTCTAAGGATTACATTGATTGAGACATGCAAACGACGACATACTCATTGCATCTCAATATGGGTCAGTTCGACTTGCTAAACTCTTTGGCCAAGTCTGTGAACGTTGGAATGGCATCGCCATGCCCATGACAAGTGGAACCGTGTCATCACCCAACACTCACATTAGTCTAGGGTGTGTGTCCAGCACAACCTTAATGACCAAGGACAATTTAGTATGAACAATATGAATACATAGTTCCACAATCGAATCACATATTCAATGACATGTATCAGATGTTCAAAACAAGGACGACTTAATAACTTTATGAATACTTTGGGAATACATCATACATGATTGCATCTAGGGCATATTCCCAACATGTTCAACGACGTGTAGTCGATGCACACGCGAAGGATGTCTGTATTTTTCTTCGGGACTAGCATCGGGTTTGCTAACCAGGTGGAAATCTTGATCTCCCTGATGAACTTGGCGGCTAGGAGTCTGTTTACTTCTTCTCCGAGTGCTCGCTGCTTTGGCTCGGAGAAGCGTTGAGTGGTTTGCTTGACTGGCTTTGCATCTTTGAACACTTGCAATGAGTGCTCGGTGAACTCTCTGGGTATCCCTGGCATATTGGATGGCTGCCAGGCAAAAATCTCGTAGTACTCACAAAGGAGTTCGACGAGCGCGCTTACCTATGTGGATGATAGGGTGGTCAACATGATCGCCGTCTTCGTAGAATCTGACGGGTGGACTTGATGCTTTCGAGTGTCGCTGTTGGAGCTGAATTCAAGGTCTGGGGCATTTTTCTTGGTTAGCGGCATCATAGAGTTATCCGTGGTTTTTGCCAGCTCTTCTATCTCTTCTTGCATCCCGAAAGGTTTTGCGATTTCATGGAAATCGTTGTCGCACTTATCTCACTTTTGGAAGTCGCCGTTTACGGTGATCGTACCGTATTCTCCAGGTAGTTTCAGCTTGAGGTAGGCGTAGTGTGGTACTACGATGGCCAGTCGACTACCTCGAAGTCCAGGAACTCTCTCCTGTAATTGCTTGGATCTCCGAGTATCACCTCCAAGTTGATTGTCCTGAGTGGTCGGACTGCTTTGCCTGGTACTATCCCGTGAAAGTATGTTTCTAATTCTGCGAGTCCCTCCAGATTCCTGTTCATTTTACGGATCGTATCCGCGTATATGATGTTTATGCCACTGCCACCGTCCATAAATACTCTGGCTAGGTCGTAGTTGCCTATTTGCCCCTGGATGATGAGCGCTGTGTGCCCTGGTCGATACACCCGTGGAGGGTGGTTCTCTCTTGAGAAGGTTATCGGGTGCTCGGACATCTTCAGGTACTCTTGCACTGCCATGTTAACATGGCGAGTGTTGGTCTTTTGGAGTCTTCGGGACGGGCAGACCTTATGAATCATGCCTAGGAGCCCTTGGGGATTCAGGTATCCGTTGCCTCATTCGTTTGCTGCAGCTGGATTAGCTGTGCGGGAAGTGCATCTAGTTCCATGTTGTGGTGTCCAGCGGGTGGAGGTAGGGTGGTGGGTGGTGCTCAACACCTCCTCCTGGCAGTTGCGGTTATCCTTGGTTTATTGCCATCCTATTCTTCTTTGTATTGCCTCATGGATTTCTTGGAACTTTCAATCCTTCAGGGGGTGAGTGGCCTTGAGCTTGTCCGTTCCTTTATCTATGAACATGTGCAAGGAGCAGTATCCGTCAAGGTCTTCCTCAGGCGTTTTGTCGTATGGTTTTGGCTTCCACTCGCGATTTCCACGGGATCCGCTATCACAATTTCTTGTGAATTCAGCCGCTACCAGCTCCGATTGATCATCCTGATCGTAGTGTCGTCTCTTCCTTCTCCCGGGGTCACCGTTGCGATCATCGTCATGCACGGGTGAGGAGGCTTTCTCGTTGAGAAGGGACTCTTCGCCATTCACCCATTTATCGGCTATCGCCACTAATTCACCAATGGTTTTGGGCGCGCATCATCCCAGTTCCTCTCGGAAGGCTGCGCGCCGAGCCCCCTTAGTGAAAGGTTCGACCGCTATCTCTTCTGATATATTCCCCGCCGTGTTTTTGAGCGTAGTCCATCTCTGGATGTACTCGCGGGTTGGTTTGCCGCTTTTCTGCCTGCAGGCTCGCAGTTCTTAGATAGACGCTGATCGCTTGTACGTTGCTTGCAAATTTTTCTCGAAGTCGCGGGTGAGATCGTCCCAGGATCTGTAACACGCGCGCGGTCTTCCTTCGAGCCAGCTTCGGGCTGCTCCGATGAGGTGCAGGTTTAAGTACTGCATGGCCGTTACTTTGTTTCCGCGCTGGCACTTTACTACAGTCAGGTAGTCCGAGAGCCAGGTCTTGGGTTCCTGCGAGCCGTCGTATTTTGGGACTTCCGAGGTGAGCTTGAATCTCTTGGGCATTGGTGCCTCTCGGATGTTGTTGCTGAAGCACATCGCGCCGCAGACTTCCTCGTCGGAGGAGGTAGATAGTGAGCGGGCGCGATTCCTTCGTGCATGGGCTATGTCGACCTTGTTCTGCATGATGTATCCTCGCGCATCGTACCCTAGGTCCGGTCGCGATCATCTCCGTGCCGTGGTTCTTTGCTGCGATGTCGCGAGCGGCTTCCGTGGTGCCGTGGGCTACTGTCACGGTGTCGCGGGCTATCATCATCGCTGCGTGGGCTGTCGACACGACGCCTTGACTCTTTGCCCCTGGGGCGGCGAGGTGATTCTTTGTCTCCCCTTTTCGGTGGCGTACTCTCGCGTCTGCGAGGTGTTCGTCCACTCGAGGTGTTTTCTCGGCTTCAGGGGTTGCTGCATTTTTGCGATTTTGGGTGGCGATTGCCGCTCCGGCCATGCCTAGCCCCCTTTGGACTTTGCGATGTTGCTCTGCGCGGGGGTCGTTTTCTGGCGGCTGATTTTCCTGTAAGTATGTAGCGACAGCCAGGACCGCGGCATCAGGAGTTGTCGGGTGTACGTTACCCTCGTAGTCGATGTGCATGAGAGAGGTATCGATGGTTTTGCTGATCTCGCTGAGAGACCCTTGGTCCATGTGAGCGGTCTTTGAGACGTATTTTTCCTTCTTGACAGGTTGGTTCCCCGTCGAGCGGGTTCTGGAGAGCGCTGCACGGCGCGCACTCGAAGCTTCTGCCGCCTGTTTACGTAACTCGAGTTCTTTGCGGGCGTTCGATAGTGACGGCTCTTCAGCGACAGATGGTAGTGGTACGCGATCATGTCTTCTTGGGAGGACCCGGATTCTATCGGTGGCCTTTCTGCACCGCTGCCTTCCCTTTGATCCATGCGGCTCGCGAAACCTTGATCTACTACCGCGCCGCGAGGCTGGCCTCCGTTTCGGGGGGTTCTTCGACTGGATCTGCATGTCGACGTGGGCCAGATATGTCTCGTAAGTCTTTGGCGTGGGCCGGCGATCTTCGCTGAGTTTGGAGGTCTCCTCGGTCGCGATAGTGTGGAAGTCGCGTTGTTGCAGCGGATGGAGCCGTCGCTGAACTCCGAGTTGCGCCCGTGTCGCTAAGTGGCCATTACGGGATTCCTGGGTTCGAGACGGCGCCAACTGTCGATGATGCATGTCGACAATTCCCTCGGATGATCCCGTAGGTTTCGAGTAGGAGAACGAAAAGGCGCTGGCGGATACGTCGGCTAACAGGGGCACGATTTACCCAAGTTCGGGGCCCTCGTAGAGGTAATACCCTTACTCCTGCTTGTCTGTCTCTGTATTATGAAGATTGGTTACAATGGTGGGTGCATAAGTCGAGAGATTGGATCTCGAGCTATGGCTATGGTGGTGGAAAACTAAAATTGGATGTCCCCCTCGGGTGGCTCTCCCAGCCCTTAAATAGGTGGCTGGGTCTCAAGCCGTACCCGGGGGGGGGGGGGTTACAAACCCTAGCTCTAGTCGGTGGAAGATTTCCATCTTACCCCGCAAGTCTTGCGGCTGGGCCGCTGCTGGGCCTTTTAGAGCCACGGGGTAGTCCTTTGGGTTGGGCTTCAGTGTTGGGCCTTAGACCAGGTAGGCCCACCCGACAGGTCCTGAAGTCATCCCCACGTCAGGGAGGGCCCCCGAGTTTCCTGGGCGAGGCAACACGTGGGTACGGCTCTTATTCTGTTCTCAAAAGTCCTGTTTAGTAAAGCTACCTTAATTTTTTAGCGAGATATGTGGGCAAGTTCAAACAAAATTTATTGGTTACAGAGTGGTTTGGTACAAATAGGCAGAGTACAATGACCTTAGGCATAAATTTGAGGGACCATCATTTCTTTTTTTACGCTGCGACAAAAATATGGAAATTGCTCCAATGATGGTACACTTTTGTCCATCCAAGTGTTCTCTCCCATTTTCTAGTACTCTTGCAAATTATGTTATTCTAATGCGTGATTCACATGTATAGAAACCTTATTGCATTGATGCAAATCTGTCGATTTTAGGACAAATTCCGAAAGTGAGGACTCGAACTCGAGACCCTAGGCTCTGATACCATGTCATGCTTCATGCAGTAGCCAACACAATCAAAATTCCAAACGGCTAGGCAATACATGTATACACTTCAACAATTTCCAATAATGAAAAAGAGTCCTGTGTGCGCATGTGAACCATGTTGTACTTGCTATTATTAGCAAGGTTAGTTAACAATGCTCTGAAACCTTGACTATACAAGCGAACCAGGTGCCCACAAATATGCTACGGGGAAGAACTAGGATGCCACCATGGACCTAAACTTCCATTTGTAACAATGTTTTATATGTCTTGTAAATAACATATAAAAGAATAAGAAATGTACAAAGACTTATGTGGAATCTTGTACAATTGCCAAAACCAGCAATCAAATTAATGAATCAATTACAGAGGTAGAATCTTGTACTATCTTCAGACATGCACACTACCGATAATTACATGACTATCTTCTTGCTTCAGCCTTTAAGACATATAAAACCTGCTGATTCTTTCACGAAATCAAGCTATCACTCTTGCAGCCTGCCAGATTCCACATAGTAGCATTGACAGCAGAGGGAGCAATGTTTAGGTGCTTCATACCAGGAGGTAATAATTTAGTTGCAGTGAAGTACTAATCTATGATACTCTCCAAGGGCCCATATAGGAAATATTGCGATAGGCCATATAACACAAGGGACCATTTTTCATGAAACTTCCAATCATTTCCTGCATAATAATACATAGTTATTTTATTATAGCATAACAAATTCAAAATCCAAGACTTTGATTTAAGTTATGTAATGCATGACGTACTGTAGCAGTTACCTCCTGTGGGAAGTCGCCACTGTCAAGTTGCATGTTTGTTATAAGCCTTGCTGCTTTGTGCAAAGGAGATGGATCTCTTTCCACCTAAACTTACAAGAAAAGATAGAATATAATTCAATACATAATAATTGAATTGAATTAGAACCTGAAGCTTGAAGTTATCATTTTTTTGGTGACAAAATATTATACTGTATATTGGTTCAATTGTTCTGGGGCCAAAAATGCATTGCCCATACTGGGAATTAAATCCATAGTAGCTCTTTAGATTTTGGCCATGTGAAACGGTTGGAGAGAAAGAGTGAGCACCTGTCCAGCTTTCATAAGTGCCAACATTGCCCATGCGGTGTTGACTATATGTGATTTCTCCCCATCTAGGTTCGTGTATGCCTGTTCAGAATTTGAGATGACATGTGTGAAGTCTTGCAAATTGAAGATGCACAAGGCAAGACACAATTTATGAAACAAATATTTAGCACACAAAATGTTGCAATTTACGTGTAAGTAAAAAACACGCATGAGCCATAATGCATAATGTTGATACTTGTTGTTCCTAATGAAGTTAAATAGTGACCAGTTCTTAGAAAATTATGCAGAATATTTTTGCCAGTAACTTATTTCGAGGTATATTATAAGCAATAAAATTATGTATAATGTTTTCATTGTCAGGATGCGTGAATTTCTGTAATATGTGGACACTTTCTGTTTATCAACACAACAAACAATCCCAGAACGTTTACCTTTGTTCTGGATGAAAGATGACTCTCTCCCCATCCACCATTCCGTAGCTGTTTTGATAATAAAAACTGACAAGCCTTGCGAATGCAGGTGCTATTATTGTAACACTGCCCAACTGCTGATAGGCCCTCTATAGCAAACCATGTGCCATATGTGAAGCAAATACCCCATGATCCAAACCTGCAAAATAGCTTATTGATCATTTATTAATAATTTCTACATCAAATGAAGTTGCAGAAATTGACCGAAAATTCAGTACGCACCATTTCCTTTTTTAATCTAGTTTCATTAGCTACATAAGGGACTTCATATTTTGTTCATGTCGCTAGAAATCGATGCTTCGTGATGCTTCTTGCTATACAAGGTAGAATTATCTCATTCTCATTGTTTTGTCACCCTTGCATTTTAACGTCCAAGAAATTATAACAATGGACATATTTATAACTTATTTATTGGATTACCAAATATCTTGTGCATTTTGTTTTGGGTGATAACGTGGAGTTTCATATGCATAATGTTTCATAGATTTAATGTCAAGACTTATGACGCCCAAGTAGCAGCAATATGTCAACAATACACACCTTTCTCCTTGTAATAACACTGTAAAATTGTTGATAGATCACATGAGCATTACTTTCTCAGTAATGTTTTAGTGTACTAACCATGAGCCATCATCATTCTGTAACTTCTCAATGAATTCTGTCGCTCTCCTGATGCATTGCTCTATTTCATCTTTCCGATGCCCAGGGTATTTTCCCGAAACAGTACCAACGCTTGGATGACCGACGAGGTACACTCAACATACCTGTGAAATGTATGCATGTTAACACTGGGTCATATGTGAGAGGTATTGCTGAGGACGGTTATAGAATTCTTACTGATGCTCCACCATGATGTCTGCATATATCTCTGTCATGTTGAGAATCTGAAGAAGGAAAAAATGTTAAAAAACTCATTACCCAATGATATGATTGTGTTCATTAGTTTCTGTTATTATGATAGCATGTTCTATATAAATATGCCAGTTAAGTTGTCTCAATAATATTCTCTTTTAAAATTGGCTAGAGAATGTTTAGATAATTATGTACACCTTTACTGTTTCATACTGGAAGTCTTGGTTGTTAACAAATATTTATTAATATCTCTATTGTCTCGGTATCTCTTTCATTGTATCTTAAACCTTTGTTACTTATACATAATTATTCATGCACGATAGTTGTGAAACTGTAAGTTGCAATTTTTTCATCCCAAAACTGACAAGTAAACATATGTTAACTCCTTCCGCATGACAACCCCGTATTTCTAAGTTTGCTTTGTGCTTGCTAAAATATATACCATAATCGTTATGGTTCATTCATTATATTCTCTGAGTCATAAATCACGTTAGTTGTTTTGGTAGCACACAGTGCAATCGTTATATTTAGGTGCCTAAATTCCAAATAGAAATAGCACAAGGTGCAGAGAACTTGCCTCTATCCATGGATATGTACGAGCTAGCTCCCAAGTTCCATAGCCACCATTAGGATTCTGCATACAACTCAGTGTCAAATAATTTTACTCTCTATTCTGACATTGGTGTAAATTTTGAACATAACTGGAATAGCTGATACATGAACCAAAATGTTATTTGTCAACTCAACACCTATGCTTGCACATCTACCGAAACTCAAGAACTGATGTTTTTTTCCTGATATATCATGTAAGCAAGCATGGGCTATTGGTTTCGCTATGGTGTACTGTTCAAGATTGCCAAGATTGCACATCAGAATCATGTGTGTAACAGTAAAGACTGCCGAGACTAAATCTGTCCTTTGTTATATTGCTTTAACGGACACATATCCTGTCTAATGCATAGACCAAGATATGCAACAAGTAAATTGTGTGGTTCAACACCTGTAAAGATAATAGTACGTTCACTGCATCATGGAAGCGGTATGGTTCCATCTGATCACCCACAATATCTGGTGGGAACTTTGAGAGCATTAACATAGCCTGAAACAGAACAAATGCAAAATCCATAAAGGCTGAAACAAAAGGAAATGCACTACTTTTGTAGGAATATGTCCATTAAATACTTTCCATGCATGGTAGGGTTTGTTAATGATGTGAAGTATAAGAACTTTAGCGGCAGCAGAAGCTAATGCTGTAATTTAGGAGTGAACATTGTGGCACATATATTTTCTCTCATTTAATTTTCTGTTTAGTTTCCAGCGTATCCATGGGAACAAATTAAAAGTAATGCAGAAATAGACTCAACTCAATTAATATATGCATCGATAGTTCTAGTTTCTTGTTCACTTTTTTTGCATATTAAATTTTGTTATCATACCTTAAGGGCTTCTGCTGTGCAATCCGAGACCTGCCAACCCTGATCTGCAACCTGAAAGGCCCATCCTCCTTTAGATATGTGACGGTACTTTCTGCTGAATTCACCAGAAGGATTGTCCAGAATCTTAAAATTTAAGTCAGCAGAGTTAAGAAAAAGGTCAAGATAAATAGAATTAGCAAATTCAGTTCTGGGAACTAATACCTGGGATGCTTTTATGAAATTATGTGCTTTCTTGAGAGTACTTCCAAATTCCTCTGCAGTGTTACATGCTAATATTGCTTGGATGGCGAATGCAACATCCCATAGTTGGCCTGCACATACCTTTGAATGAACAATGACACGCAATATCAGTTTGTGCAAAAATTTCAATTTGATCCAAGATGCATAAATGGAGAATATTATATTTTGTACTACGGAAACAGGGGTTATGAAACATGTAAATTTTACCCGCACTTTCATGCCATCTTCACCGACCCATAGGAAATCAGCAACTCTAGCCAAGTGATGCTTGAATGCATCTGAATTGGGATTCTCAATCCAACAACATAACATGGACAATGCCTGTAATTGTTATTTTCTATAAGAAAATGATGTACATATACCCATAGAAATTCAGCAAATCTAGCCAAGTGATGCTTGAATGCATCTGAATTGGAATTCTCAATCCAACAACATAACATGGACAATGCCTGTAATTTTTATTTTCTATAATAAAATGATGTACATCTACGGTGCATGTGCTAGAATTTAAAATGTCCACTAAGGCAAAAGTATTTCTAAGACTATGCTTGTAAGTTGTAAGCTGTAAATTCATCACTAAACTGTTTTGAGAAGACACAAATCTTACCTTCTGCGCAGCACCGATGCATATATACCGTGAGTTCTCATCTTCATATTTCAAGAACTCAGCAATTTGTTTTAGAGCTTTTCTTCTCATGTACGAAACTGGCCAAAGTGCCAGAAAAGGTTCACCAAAACTGTACAGGCAGTCGGACAGGCATTCTTGCAGCCAGGTATGTGGATGATAGGCGTCTTCCTGCATTACAATAAATCATCTGTTCTCACCAATAATTCAAACATGAACATATGAAAAAATAAGTTTACGGAGATTTGATTCTAGTTGCTGAGATTCACGTCCTGTTTTTTTAGTGACAGTTAAAATATGTGAATATTCCAAGAACATATTGGCAACTAAATCCTATGTTTGACAGATTATGTCAAGTAATTTATGTCTAGATTTCTATTGTGTTCATCTGAAATCTTCTAGAACACTATGTTATATTTTCTCGCAAAAGGTTAATGTGGATAGTGGACTCACTAACCTTTGCACATAATCCGCGTGCTTGCTTCCAGTTAATCTTTTTGTAGGGATGAATATGTAGCTCTTCCTTAATGATAAAACCAATTCAGTTATAGGTCCGACAAATTTCATGCCATATAAATAGGACATGGGAATGAAAGCCATTCTGAAGTGACTCCACAGGCGTCCTGCATTTGAGAAACAAAATGATCTAAAAAATAGAGTTCTTATAAACATATATAATTCCTACACATCTCCATCCGTACCCAGTGCTCAATAATCAAATGCTAACACGGTCAAACACATAACATACCAGCATTACCTGGTTGAATAGGAACCAAGGATGGAAGAAGGAATAGTTCTGGGGGGATAGGGTTTACACCTGACCATTCAAAAACTCCAAGCACCTGCATCAGGCATACAGTTTAGATGCACCTTGGGTCGACATAAATAGTTGATGTAAATATTGTATTCCTGTGGAATTCTGCATCATTGAAAAAAAAAACAGTTTCTCGCTTGTAAGAATTATTGTGATAGTTCTAAGAATTTTGTTTCCGGTTTTTATGTTTAAAAAACCTAGTTTGGTGCACGATAGATCATTATTTATTAGAAGGCCATTCAAGGATTATAAAGTCAAAGATATTAATTTAGGCTAGGCAGGTGAAGTGGTGAAATGTCCGCGGAATCAATTTACTTGTGAATTTCTTGCTGAAAAAATATTTTTGGGGTACAAGGAAGATAAAACTGAGTATTGTTACCGAGAGCCACACTTTTCCCAATATTGGTATCATCGTTGCACCACCATGGTCGTGTATCCATTTTCTTGCTTTGGGCATCGACATATCCGGTCCATCATGAACATTCTCACCAAGCAGTCTTAGAGCAGTATAGTTGAGAGCTGAGCTGAGCATGGAGCTTTCACCTTCTGCATGTAGTCCCCATCCTCCATCTATATTCTGATACAAAAATTGGTGTTAGTCTTTTTTTTATTTGACATTTTAATTGAACGGTTTTGCTAAATCTCGGTCGACTGAGATTTTCTTAAGTCTCGGTCACTTTTGAGAAAAGTGCAACCGCAGTTCAAAAAAAGTGCAATTGCACTTTTCTGGACAGAAATGTGCAACTGGTGCGGTTGCACTTTTCTGCTCAGAAAAGTGCAATTGCACTTTTCTTTGAACTATAGTTGCACTTTTCTAAATTGACTGAGACTTAAGAAAATATCAGTCGACTGAGACATAGGCAATCCCTTAATTGAAATATTTTGTCCTCTAAAACTTTGAAGACATCCAGAATTCAAGGGTGCATGTACTTATCCGTAATTTCGTAGCAGCAAATATGCCCCTTACCTGACGGTTGTACAGATAACGACAGATCTCCTTGCGGTGTTCAGATGATAGTGTGATACCTAATGAGTCCGTGACATACAAAACTATGATCTGCAGAATCATATGAACGAGGTCGTTTCAAAGTGAATGGATGGCGAAAAAAAAAGTGAATGGATGGCAATGATATATCAATAAAGTACGCACGAGGAACTAAATGTTGATTATAAGTTGATAATGATGATCCAAAGAAAACACCATGTTCATGATGTATATCTTACCATGGTTGCTGTGGTAAAGAGTGGCCCAGGAAAATCTCCCGGCCAGTGCCCATCATGTGCTTGTATGGCTGAGAAGTAACTGAGCGCCCTTTTCAGTACCTCTGATGCCGTAGGTATGCTGTTCTCAACAGCAGTTTCATCTTTTGATTTCTGTAGATCAACACTGAAGTTGTTCTCCTTTGCTAACTGCAGAAGAAACAAAAAAATTCAGATGTTCCTCTTTAAGAGACATCACGCTGTGGTGCAGTTATCTTTGCCATTTACTTTCATAGAGCTAGGTTAGCATTAATTTCACGTAGTCTTTATACATGAGGTGTGCCATGGATCACACCAGAGTTTCTCATAACGGTTCAAAGATTCAGTTGGATCTTTAATTTTCATTTTTTTTACCTGCATGCGAGCCAAAATATCAGAGCTGTGCCTTGTTGTGAACCTGTTCTTCTCGAATTGAGCCCGTGCAGAGTCAACTGCATCCCGCTCTTCACTTGATCCAGTGTTATGGTCAAACTCCCACGTTTCCCTTCCGATGTGATTGTTGCCACTCTCGAGCCATGGTCCGCCCTCGGCGATCTTCAGCTTCCACATATCTTGAAGCACAAACACACAGTGTATTCTTCTGCCACTGTTAAGGCTTACCTGATGGCAAGAAAGAGGTCAGCTCTTTTTCCATGGATAAAACAGATAAGGCTTCTTTCTGCATCATCACTTCTGAACTATTATATTGACAGCTAATCTTAGTATGCCTTTTGACAGTTGTGTCCTTCCTGAACTCACCACACTACATTTAAGATGTCAATTAGCTCCTACTACAAAACTATGACACTTTGGCATGCATTGCTTAGCTTCTTGAAATATGAAGGAGCACCGACATGAGTGAGCAGAGCTTACCCACAGCGGAAGGAAATGAGTAGAGGACCGTGTACGTTGACCACCCACACTGAATGTTGAGCGCCCGGTGAGACTAAGGAGGAGCACCAGCGCAGGTTGGCTCGTATATATATTTATGCCCTGGGGCTGGGGCGATCACATGGAACCGATGAGCCGTTGGCGCTTTGGAGCACGGCGCCTCTGCTCTGCTCTGCGCAACCGCGAGCCGTGCTGGACGGAGCTTGCTTGGCAGCTGAAAACCAGGGGAAATGGCTTATGTGTGCGCCTCATGCGATTCTTGCATGCCGTGCGGGAGTAGGGTAACATCTCATCTGCTCGCCCGCTTGCTTCAGTAGTTTTATAGATTGAAGAAACCAAGGAGTGCCAATTCGGTTGGTCGTTCTGAATTCATCATGTTCGTCCGTGTGGTGCTTCAGACAATACTTTCAGTAGGTTTGTAAATTTTCAGGGAAGGTGGCAATGTTTCTATGATGAGATCAACCAGCACTCCTGCCATGTAAAATTTATGGGCTTTTATCTGCAGGGATGATTAATTAACCCGTTCCTATGTTTCGTTAATTATTTGACTGGAACTGGATGACTTGGCTCGCCAAAGCTTGTAAACATCTGTCCTGGAAAACAGAGCTGTTAACCAGTGAATTGGCTGGCTTGGCTCGCCAAAGACTGCTGCTACATGCTGTTAACGTTAACGAGCTATAACTGCAGCTCGGCTCAGCTTGCTTGAAAGCTCGAGCTGAGAGTGGAGCACTATCTTTAGTCAATATAATGTAAGATGAGTAAATACTACTACTACAAAACAACAGTTTCGTAAATCAGCGATAATTAGTACGAATCAGTAGCAATCTTTTCATTTATAACATCAATTTGATTTGTCTTCAAAGAACCACAGTTTCCCGGGGGGTAAATTAGTCCAGAGCACCAAATAATAGACGTGAGATCTTTTTCAGTCGATGCCCTCTTCACTCTCCGGGTCGAGGATGAGGAGAACGAGGTTTGACTGAAACAGTGAGAACTACACTAGTTCTAACCTGCAGCATCCTATCCCAAACAGCCAAACCCGTGAGGACCATTCCGCAATCCCCCACGTCGAGCCCCAATGCCCTACTCCGGCGCCCCCCTGGCGCCACTCCGGCAGGCGGAGCCGGGTCGCCACGCCCTCCCGGCAGCTGCGGCTCCCCCGTTTGCTCCCAGCTACCGCTCCCACCGTCGTCCGGGAAACCCTCCTCGCCTCGCGTGCGCCGGCGGGCTTCCGTCCGCCGCCGCACCACCACCCCGCACCCACTTATTCTCTCGCAGTCGCCCCCGTCATCCTCCCTTCTACTGGACTGCCGGCGTGGTGACTCGGACGGTTCCTTCTTGTCCAGGTAAGAAGCAGCCCTTGCTTTCCTTTGCTCATCTTTGCTTGAGTGGACGGATTTTTGATTGTTCTACGATTACACATGTGCGGGTTGAGGGCAAGTAGCTGTATTTCGAATTTGGAAGCTTCAAATCTACCCAATTACGTGCCCAATGGTGGCTAGTAGTTTGAATATGATAATTTTTTCACGAGAAGTTCAATCATAGCTCTGCATTGCCAATGTTGTTATCCTAAGATCATGTACTACTTGCCTGCAAGCACACTAAATTTCTCTACCTTGCAAAAAAAAAGGTTCTTACATTGTGAGATACTTAATGTGATTGCAGAGTGTGTCGCCAGCCCAACCATTAGTAAATCTGTGGACAATCACACTGAGACTGAAGCTGTAATGGGCTACACGATGACCCAGATCTGTGACAGGTTTATTGAGTTCTTCATGCATGAGAAACCAGACACAAAGGACTGGAGGAAAATATTGGTGTTCAGGGAGGAGTGGCGAAGGTACAGACCACACTTCTACAAGCATTGCCAAGCGCGCGTAGATATGGAGACCGATTCTCGTGTGAAGAAAAAGTTGGTTGTACTCGCTAGAAAAGTAAAGAAGGTACTTTCTTTGTCTGAACAAAGATGTGTTTTTTCTCGAGATAATATTTTAGCCATGAATCTTGGAACCATCATGTATTTAGATTACATAATGGTACTATTTAGTTAGTTGCGCTATAATCAATCAAGGGAAGGAAGTATTCATATGCATTATATGATAATTTTCTGAACCATCTTGTTTAAAAATATTTTTTTAGATTGACGATGAAATAGAGAAGCACATGGAGCTCTTCACAGAACTCCGCGATAATCCCACTGATATCAACGCTGTTGTTGCGAGAAGACGAAAGGATTTCACTGGGGAGTTCTTCCGCAATCTTAATTTTCTTGTGAATGCTTATAATGGCCTTGATGAGCGAGATGGTAACTTTCTACCTCAACGTTTCTTGACTCACAAATCGCTCTTATTTAATTTACTCCTATTATTTGGGTACAAGTAGATGAAAAAAAAAACTTGATGCTTTGGCTATGGCTAGATTAAGTTTGTTTCTAATGATTTGGTTGGTCTTAATTCATTCTATTAAACATTTACATCATTGTGTCCGTGAACTAGAAATGGTCTTAGTTCAGTTCTAGGCACAAACATTACAGTACTTAATTATCATGTTTTCCTTGTGTGTGCTGATATTTTTCCCGTCCCTGCGTTATGCAGCAATTGCCAGGCTTGGGGCTAAGTGTCTATCTGCAATTCATGCATATGATTGCACACTGCAGCAGCTGGACATTGATTCCGCCCAATCAAAGTTTGATGATATACTGAATTCTTCCTCACTAGATGATGCATGCGACAAGATAAAAAGCTTAGCTAAGGCTAAAGAACTCGACTCATCTTTAGTTCTTCTGATTAATAGAGCTTGGGCTGCTGCAAAAGACTCTACAACTATGAAAAACAAGGTTGGTCTAATTGAAAATGTAACAATTTTTCTTAGAATTGATCCATGTTTAGATCATGATTTCTTGCTACATTTATTTGTGCCCACCTGAGCTGTAGGAACACCATATGAAGCACTTCAATCCATGAGGCTATTAACATCCTAAACCAATGAGACAAGTAAAGCTTGTTATTTATGAAAATATGAGCATCTTATTCATGCACATGAAAATAAAGATATCACTGTAGTCTGCAGTTCCACAAGGTTTGGTTTAAAATGATCATGGATATATGACATTTTACCTTTTTTTTTTTACCATGGACACTTTTACCTTCTCATTGAGTACTTTAATCTACAGAAATTGGTAGGAGTTTGTATGACACATAGCTTCCCAGGAATGCAAAGAAATCTTATACTGCTTTCCATTTTGTTCTTTGTGATATTTATCGTTCAACAAAGTGCAAATTCAAATGCAGCAAAGCGACACTTTGGTGCAGTAAGCTGTAATGATAGGAATTAGACTAGCCAACTCGATTCATTAGTCATTACATACATTTGCTCCAACTTTGTGCAGTCAGGGCAACATACGGTAGTACCTGTAAAAGTAGTTGATATACCCCAGTAAGACCGTAACGTCAGTAATAGATATGTCTGAAACTGGTTTTCATATGTATGAGACCATGATAATTCATATCGTGTACATAGTAAGACCCTTGAAACAAGCATACCCTTTATAGTTGCAATGTCGTAGCTCTTTATAATTTGCTTCTCAAACATCATTATGGAATAATATTTCCAAATTAGTATTAGGTGCATTTTATCTTCGATCACATATTAAAATTCAAGAACCGGTTTTGTTACTTACCAATTGTAATGAGCATTAGAATAAATCCATTGCAACTAATGTTGATGCGTTTTTTTGCTGAGGAACCTAACTAATTTTTTTAGACAATGCTTGTTTACACTTGTTGTGTGGCATAGGTCAAGGATATAATGTATCATATTTATACGACTACGAAGGAAAGCCTCAAAATCATCTCACCTCCAGAGATGAAGCTTCTGAAGTACCTACTGAATATTGAAGATCCTGAAGACAGATTTGCTGCTCTTGCGACCGCTTTCTCTCCAGGAGATGAGCATGAAGTGAAAGATGAAGATGCTCTTTACACGTAAGAAACTATCGATGAAGATATTATGTGAAATTCCAATTGTTTCATTGCCTGCAAAATCATTGTCCATTGGTTACAATATAATCTGTTGCACATACATGCATCCAGCTTTTCTTGTTCATTCCTTCTCAACAGTATTTGAGTTGATTGGAGTCGTCATTGTGATGTTGATTCTATTACTGTTAAAGTAAAGATTCGCTAGGTTAGCATGCTCCACTGCACTACGTAATGATAGATAAGCATTAAGCTGACTTGTCTAACTTCCATTCTCATCAATTTTTTTGTTGCAATGAGGATGTTGCACCTTCGGATTGAACTATTGTTTGTGTCAAAATTTTATCATATAATTAAATTTAAACAAATAATCGTTCATAGGTCTTGCTCTGGCCTCTTCCGCATTTATTTTGCTTCATTAGTCATTGTTCAATAATATCTATCCACGAAAAGACAATAATTTAGAACTGTGTACTGCTAATGCTAAATGGGATTAGGAGAATATTGGTTTCACCTCACCTTGATGCGTTAGATATGAAGTAGTCGAAAATAATGCAGGGGGTGTCTTCAGAATCACATGAAAAGTACTGGAGCATGGTAAGAATGATCGAATTTGTGTTGACACCTCTTGAGCTAGGCACCACAAGTTGCCTGATAAGAGGGTACTGATGTTTTGCACAATAGAATGTCATTTTGTTTGAGCTAAGGTGGTTTCCATGATGTCTATGCATTTGACCCAGGCTTGCTTAATATGCATCATCTTTTACTTGCAGGACTCCCAACGAACTCCACAAATGGATCAAGATGATGCTTGATTCGTACCATCTCAACAAGGAGGAGACAGATTTCATGGATGCCCGGAGGATGAGCGACCCGGTCATCATCCAGCGGTTAATTCTTCTCAAAGAGACGGTCGAGGAAGAATACATGAAGCAGTACGTAAATCCGGAGGACCAAGAATCAGAGGACAAGGGAGAAGCAGAATACAGGCTGTAGCTGCAACATCTTTTGGCTAGACAATGTTTGCAGCTGTATATTGAAGACAAGATGTTTTTGTTGTAGGCAGGACCTAGTGTTGGTTCTACAGTTAGAGCCTTAGACGATACGGAGCAGGTAGGTACTACTAGGCAGGTATACCTTAGCAAGGTCAGGTTTAGCTAGAACTTGAGGTTTTGCATCACACTGATTGCACATCTGCAATCGCAAACTTCGTGTTATGGAGAAAGGCAGCAATAATCTGTGGATCACAATCTGCTCTCGGTACAAAATCACATCGAGAATCTTATAGCGTGAGGAATTACTGGTACTAAGACAAAGTGAACATGGAGATCAACACCAAGCAGTAATTACATCTGCTACTCACGGCAGGTTTCTTCTCGATCCACGAGTGTTTCCACAGGCCGCAGTGGAAGGGTCGCGACGGCGGCAGGAGAGTCGTGAGAGGAAAAAAAAACCTAGAGAGGGGTGCCCTTCGGCCAGCAGCCGGCGCCGCGCTCCTCCTTCGGCGCGGACTGCTCGGCCTCCTCGGCGGCCTTGCGGGCCTCGGCGACGCGCGCGTCGACCTCGGCCTCTGTGTAGCCCTGCTCCTCGAGCGCCTCGCGCAGCTCCAGCAGCCGCGACTCCAGCGCCCGCCGCCGGTCGTGCTCCGCCATCTCCTCCCTGATGCCGCCGCGCGAAACGCCGGGGGCCGACGAGGTGGCGTTGGCGCTGGGGACGGCGGACGAGGAGGGAGAGGGACGGGGGAGGAACTTGTTGGATTGCACGCGCCCGCTGGTGCCGGAACCCCGCGCCGTGGGAAGGCCCACGCCGTTGTACATCGCCGCGGTCTCTCCAGGCTATCGTGGAGAAGATTGCAGACCGGTTGCCCTCCTGGATGGCAGGGATGATGGCAAAGGCGGGACGTCTTACCCTTGTTAAGTCGGTCCTGGCTGCCATTCCCTTGCACCAACTCGTCGTCCTGGGGATCTCCAAGGGAACGCTCAAACGGGTGGAGAAGATCCTACGGGGATTCCTGTGGGCGGGTAGGAAGGAGGCAAATGGTGGCCATTGCCATGTCAACTGGCAAAGGGTGTGTCGTCCACTGGAGCTTGGAGGCCTTGGCATCCCCGATCTTTCGCGGACGGCCACTAGCCTTCGGATACGGTGGTTGTGGCGCATGCGCACCGACCCGGATCGCCCTTGGCACGGCCTGGACATGCAATTCACCAGAGATGAGAGGGATGTGTTCGCCGCATCGACCACGTTGGTCCTTGGCAGTGGAACCTCGGCTCTTTTCTGGGTGGATAAGTGGTTGGATGGACAATCCATACCAGAGATTGCGCCGGAGCTGCTGAAGCTTGTCTCGGTACGCGTCCGGAAACGACGGACCCGGGAAGCTCTTGAGGATAGGCGCTGGATCTCGGATATGCGTGGGGCGTTCAGTAATCTCGCTCTGTGGCAATACATACAGGTGTGGAGGAAGGTCCGAGGGGTGCAGCTAGGGCTAGCCCCGGATAAGCTGATCTGGCGGTGGACTTCGGATGGAGTGTATACGGCGGCCTCCTGCTATCGCGCTATGTTCCAGGGATCGGTGGAGTCGGAGTCGTGGAAGCTCTTATGGAAATCCTGGGCCCCCCCTAGGGTTAAGTTCTTCCTTTGGCTTGCCGGCCAAGATCGTTGCTGGACGGGAGAGAGATTGGCCCGCCACGGGATGCAGCACCACCCTCGTTGCGTGTTGTGTGATCAGTCAGTGGAGACGATGGAGCATATCCTCGTCGGCTGCCCCTACGCCCAGATCTCCTGGTACGAGGTGCTATCCTGGGTCCGGTCCACAGTAGGCACCCCTCCGACTGATGCTCGCTTCGAGGTTTGGTGGAAGGAGGCCGTGCTAGCTTCACCTTCGGGGGCTCGCAAGGGCATTTCTTCGATCATCATGCTCACGGCGTGGTGGCTATGGAAGAGGCGGAACGCGGTCACCTTCGATGGCGCACGGCCTGACTCCAGGGGCTTGGTGGACACGATCAAGGCGGAAGCCAAGGAGTGGGCCACTGCCGGGGCGTCGGGTTTGAGCGCGATTCTACCCCCGGCCTAGTTGTAGAGTGTCGTGTTGTAATCGGGTGTGGCCTCTTTAGGCTTGTTCTAAACTCTCTCTATCATGCAATGAAACGCAAAGCTTTTTGCGTTTTCTCAAAAAAAAAAAGAAGGGTTCCTCTCTCTCTCTCTCTGTCCTCTGGTGTTTCGTGACGGCTCTGAACGGAGCGGAACACGGAATTTGACAATTAGCCACGTTTGATTTTGCAATTCGATTACATCCCGTCTCACCGACATGGTGGTATAGCTGGCCAAACGGGCCGGGCCAAACGGGCTGGCCCGAAGCACGGCTTTTTTGGCACGGCACGGGCACGACACGGCACGATTTAAATGGGCCGCGGCACGGCACGAGTATGGTAGTGCCCGGGCCGATCCTCGATTTGAAGCACGTGGGCCGGCACGGCACGGCACGACATAAACGGGCCGGCACGCAGCCTGGCACGGGCACGACATGGCACGATTAAATTAGAGAGCGAGCATCCCTTTTTATAGGAAAAAAATGCATTTTTTGGGTCTAAATTGGTCCTATAATGGTTAAATATGACTAAACAGCTCAAAACTGGTCCAAATCACAGTTAAAATGGGCTAACTACCCCCTAATTTCCCCCTAAGAAGAAAAACCTGCTCACCCCGCTCATCCTGGCCCACTTAATTTGAAATTCTGAAATTCCCGCCCCTTCCCCCGCTCCTCCCGGCCGTGCTCACGGGCCGTGCCTGTTTTCGTGCTGACGGGCCGAAATAAGGCCCGTCGGGCTGATATCGGGCCATAGTGCCATGCTGCGCGCGGAGAAGCGGCCCACGGGCCAGCCCGGCACGGCACGAATGAGGCAGGCCGTTATCGGGCCGTGCCGTTATCAGGCCGTGCCATTTCAGGCACGTACCGGCCGTGCCGGGCGGCCCGTTTGGCCAGCTATACATGGTGGTGGCCACAGGGTAAATGATTAAATTTTAGATATAAAATGGGGCAACTCATCAAAAATCCTACAGAACAGTACGGCGAAGAAACGGCGACATTGACATGTGGTGATTATAGGACAAATAATCAACTTTCAGATGTCCTGCGGAATAGAACGGGAAACCACGAGCATGCCGTGCACGAGCAAGGCATAAAAACCGAGGTCGAGGTCGCCCCCCTGTCAGTTATTAGGGCATCTCCAGTCGACCCTCGAGCCCCTAAGCGGCCTTTTTAGCGTCGAAAGCGACGAATAGCGCCGTTTTTGCATCAGCCGGCCTCCCAGAAGCCCAAATAGCGCCGTTTCGGCGTTATTTCACGCTACCGCACCCAGGCGAAACCCAGCCCGCTGGGTTCGGCTTGGGGGGGCGAAAAGGCGGGGCAGTCCACACGGGCCAGCGCTGCCAGCGACGCGTGGGAAAACCGCGGGAACAGAAACCCCCGCCCGTGAGCTCCTTCTCGGCTCCCGCGTCGGTCAAAGGCTGCCGGAGTAATGGCGTGGCGGGCGGCCAGTGCATGCGCCCGTTCAAAGGCTGCCGGAGTAATGGCGTGGCGAGCAGCCGGACGGGCACGCGGCGCAGTAAATGGCCCCCCCCAGCCAGACGGGCACGCCAGAGCTACAAAAGGCGCCCCCCGCTCGCCGCTCTCCCCCATTCTCGCCGTTCATCCCCTCGCCCTCACCGCACTCACTCTCCCTCGTTGCACTCCACCTAGACACCCCCGAGACGATGCCTCGCCGGCTCCGTGCCTTCCGCAACTCGTCGTTGTACTGCCGACCCACGGCCGCGATGCGTGGCCACAGTGACGACGACAGCGACAACGAGTTCCACTACGAGGAGGACGAGCAACCGGCGTAGGAGGCGGCGCCCGAGCAGGAGGAAATGGCGCAGGAGGAGGCGGCGCCCGAGCAGCAGCCGGCGCAGCCAATCTGGCCCGAGCAGCACGCGGCGTGCCACTCGTTCGAAACATTGCGCAACGAGGAGGCGTTGTCCGCGCTGGCCTCGAGGAGGCGGCGGCAGTGGCCGAGGCTGCCGCTGTTCGGGTATCCTTGGAGACCCACCAGAGGGAGGAGGCGGAGCGCCAGGTCTACCAGCAGCTCGCCGCGAACGCGGCGTCGGATGAGCAGCAGGCCCTCGTCGCGCGGTACGAGAGCGAGCGACGCATGGTTGTTCTGCAGAGCGCGAGGCGCAACCGCCCTCCCTCCGAGCAGGCGTAGTTGCACCGGATGCGGATGCAAGGCATCGCGGCGAGCCTCGGCCTTCCGTAGTTTTTTAAAGTTTTTTTAAATGTTTTTAGTTAAATTATGTCGTCTTTTTTGTAAAAATATCGTCGAATCTATGAATTTGCGCCTATTTCAACGAGTTCGCCGTTTTGAATTAATGTGGTCCGAGACTTGGGCTGGGGGGCGACTGGGAACCGTGCCCCCCCCAGGTTCCAGATTAGCGTCGTTTGGCGCCGCGGCGCCACCAAAACAGTGCCGTTTTGGGCCCTGGGGGGCGACACGGCTGGAGATGCCCTTAGGAGTTTGCATAAGTGGCAGTGACTCTCCGGGCTATTTGGTATGCTCGTCGAAAAATCATTCACCTTGGTGAGAGTTCCCAATTCAAGAAGTGTGCAACAAGCCTACCCGAGATGGATCACTCCAACTGAGGGGATGCAAAGATAAATGTCGATGCAGCGGTATCCCGGTCGGCAATGGTGGAGCCCTTAGGATGATATGTCGTCTAGAGAATGGAGATTTTCTCGGGGCATCATCACTGCGTGTGGAAGGCGTCTCGGATCGTGCTAGCCTTGAGGCTATGGCATGCATGGAGACGTTTACCTGGTGGAAGACATGCATCTTCAACGACTGGTGGTGGCTACTGACTGGTGACTGCCTCTCTGCCACGGTCTGTGTATTCCTCATAACATTCTAGAGCAATAGAAACTATAAAATCCCTAAAAAAACATAGAAAAAATTCCTTAAAAAATATACAACGAAAACATATCTGAAACCACATGTCCGTTGTAGCTACCACTAACCCTACGGTAAAAGACAAAATACACAACTTATAGACAGTACCTTCAAGAAGAAAACTTCGCCTATGCGCCGATTATGACGAGTCCAACCTAGGGTTAAACCCGGGATTTTCATCCCTATGGTGACTCAGCACACCACTGCATGTGTAGTGCGCAAGTCATTGACATAATACTCACAAAAGGACTTATCCGTGAATATTACATCCCTCAGAGTCGTACATCAGAAACATAGCAAGTCCAAGCAAAGCTATAGGATATAAACTTTCATTACAAAATCTTGAGAATCTCCTTGAAGAATCAAACAAGATCTCATGCAAAAGAAACATCAGAAGAAGCAATTCGAAGTTCCAACCTGGAGAATAACTCTAGCTCATAACCTAATCCACTACGGATGATGTCATCCCTAATCTATGGCTTGTAAACAACTAAGTTTAAGAATGAACTCCAACTACACCTTGATAGCTTCTCCCCCACCGGCATTGTTGATGACGATGCTTCACCGTTTAAGTAATATAAGACTCCATCTAGCTTCATGAGGTAGCGATGGCTTCACGATGACGAGTTCCATAAGACTTCAACTCTAAGCAGGGGTCAAAGAGGAACGAATGAGTAACGAGCGTTACTCAACAAGTTCATGATATACAGTGGGTAGTTGATGCACTAACTACAGCTTTAGACTCAAAAGATTCATAAGCTAATGCAAGGTTTTTGAAAATCTTTCTTCAAGAGGTTGCTTTTAATTTGGAAGACTATACCCGCCAGATCATCACAGGGTTAGAACTTCATAGAGTTGCCTTTTCCGAGGCGTTCGCAGCTCCTTCCCGGAATAGGGGTAACATGCCACATCCTTTTACACTCTGCAGATGTGTGCTACTTTACCCATGGGCGACCAAGACCATGTTGCACAACCAGGCGCGCGATCCTGTCCACGCCCACTCAGGTGTGGGGCCCGGTTGTTGGTCCAAGCCAAACCATGCTTCTCCGCACAACGCATGCCCACCCATTTCCACCAGCAGGTTGAACCCCTGATTCCACCCCTCACGATGGAGATCTAGGCGCCACTGGCAGACACTCATAGACCCCAGAGTCAATGGGACGTAAGGGCTCCCACCCATGTGCATGTAGTCCCGCAAGACCTACAACGTACGTATCTGGCAGTCCGTTGACATGCGAACGAAAGAAGATCATAGCTGACTTACTCGTCCCATACAAGACTCATGGTTAACGCGTATTTACGGTGCAAGAATCCTGACGGTATTTGTGATTAAGTCCTAGGTAATACTTTCTCATGCAGATGGAACCTTCCTTTGACCTATTCATCTTACCATGGTTCCATCCACCCACCAAACAGAACACTACCACTCGGGTAGTCATTCAAATCCTAGTCATATTATTATAAAAATAGGATCATGCATTCTTTTGAGCATATGTGGTATTACGATAGGGTTTTGAAAATAGTTGTTATGAAATATTTCAGAGGACATGAGCAAGTGATGAACTTGCCTGAGATCGAAATAATGACAATAGTAATCCATGTCTTCGGGTTCGAGGTCGCGTGATATCCCGAGATCTTAAAATAGCAAAGTAGTCCCGATAAGGACTACTGGAAAACTGGCAAGATGCTATTGTGCATAGTAATGAGATGCATCGTGATTTATCCTGAAAATACCCAAGCTTAAATGGTTAAGCTACGTCTCGCGATACTTTGGTTTTATTAGTTTTTCTTGACTTATAGTTGTTGTTATGTATTGTCGTAGCTTGCATCATCTAAGGTTTTGATTATAGGTTTGGTTGATTGGCTTAATAGAGGTTTATGATGAGTTGAGACCTAATGATTTACTTGATTAGTAGACATTTCAAAATGTTAGGCTTTAAGGAGTTGAGCATTGTTCGATCTTATGCAGATAATAAAATGTTATCTTATTAAGGTTATTTCTTTAAAGAAAACAAACAAAGTTTGTTATGATTTGTCAAAGTTGTTCATATAGAAATAATAACTTAGATAAAATAGAAGTCTGGAAATACTCATTTAAATTTCATTATAAAGTTTTAAGTTGACAAGTATTCATATTTCATTAAGTAAGAATTTAATTTATGGCTAAAGCTATTTTTTGGAAACATTGATTTAAATCATGAAAATGGTAGAGTAGTAGTTATATTCATTACTCTAAAACAATGTATTTATCATCAAAAAGGATAATTAAATGATATGCTAAAATTTTAGATTATGGAAACCTTTATTTTAAGATTTAACTATTAAGTACTAAAAATGATCTCGGTGGTGTTTTAAATTTAAAGACTTTAAGAATATATTATTTTCCCTTCCTTAATTAATTCTATTTTGATTTAATTATCTTGTTTTTCTTTGATAAATCAGGGAATAAATAATTAGCAAAATTTATAAAAATAAGGCATTAACGTAATATAAGTTGGTACTTATAAGGAAAGAATTAAGGGTGACATTATTATCAATTATTCATTAATTTTATTTATTTTATCAAAATTATCTAAAATTAAGTTTAAGGTAGAACAAATATCATAAAAAATTAAGTTAAATTGTTAGAGTATTGTATTGGTGATTTAGGACTTTATTTAGTTATGAATTTTCCTGATTTTTATATGATTATTATTATTATATATTTTCTTTTGATGGAAATGGTCAAAAGACCATTTAGCCCCCTAGGGCTGACAGGTGGGCCAACCCACAAGCGGGTTAGGTCAAACCCACTCGGGAAAGACCCGAGCCAGACCACCTTGACCCGCACTAGCTCCTCCTCTCCCTCGCTCTCTCGCGACATGGAGTCGTCGTCGTCGTCGCCGTATTTCCCCGCCCCACTCCGGTGTCTTCCGCCGCCGCCAGTGGTCGCAAAAGACGCACCACGCGCTGCTCTACCTCCCCATGTTCTTCGATCTGGAATTCATTCCCGGAGACTGCCATGCGACACCCTAGCTCCCCACCTAGGGTTTCGGTGAGCACACGCCCCGTCGCCGTTGCTGCCCCTGCGCTGCTCCTGGACTGCTCCTAGGGTCCTCCCTGATCAGTGCGTGTTGCTGCTGTCACGGTGGATACGCAGACGCTGGCGGGACGGCCTGCTGCGGTGCAACCCCGGCGCCGCATGTGCTTCTACGTGCTTTCGCGGCTCAACACCGCCCTTATGCCTCACGGTGATGCTGCTAGTGCTGTGGAGACGCAGGCGCTGTCGGGATGGTTCCCGACGAGCAACCACAGTGCCACGCCCCCTCCCTCGACCTTACCTCGCCGCCTGGCTGTGGCCACCACGATCATGGTCACCTGTGAGTTCACCTGCCCCCTCTCTCTTCCACTCTTCCTCTCTGCACCCTCTCCCTCTCTTCTGTCCTTGCTCTGGAACCAGGCCATCGAGCCTGAGTTCATGCCATGATGGATTCTTGGTTGTGACCATTTGATACTGGTGATTCAACTGCTGCCACATGTGATGTGACTTCTATGGATAGAAATGCTAATTTCCTTAAGATGCTCTGATGCTATACTATCTAGAACTTGGGAAACTTTTCCCCAGTGTATGGATCTTGTCTCGTGGAACTGGTGGTGTAGCCTGCTGAAACAAGAGGCTATACCCTCAGTGAGGAGTTAAATTTCACTAGGGTTTTCCCAGGTGCTTGTGCTGCTTTAGCTCTCTCTCTGTTTGATTCATAGCAAAACACACCATGTGTGTATTACTGAGAAGTGGAAATCTTTATTGGCTAACTATGTATGCTTGTTGTGAGTGCTACTCTGAACCTTATGGTTCAGAGGATGTGCCACTGCTATTCCTGTGGGTTTTGTTAGCTCGAAGATGTCATGTTTTCCCTCTCTCTGTACTTACTGAAACTTGACATAAACCTGCTATGCAATTTGTTATGTTGAGGTACCAAACCTTAGGGTTTTGGTATCCAACAACTACTGTCGATGTGGTTGTGAGCTGGTAACCCTGTCTTAGCCCATTTGCTTATGATTTATGCACCTGGTAGCTATTTAAATTGATAAGAACAAGATACTTTCTTAATCTTGTTGCCTCTAAGCCTATTAACTGACAAGAACAGTTAATGTAACATGATTTTCCCCTGGCCAGTGATGCCAAGTCTGAGGCCCTATATTCTCCTGTGAACAGATGCTTGTAAATTAACATATCCTGTTTAACAATTTCCTATTTTGTGCCCAAGTGCTGAATTGTTTGCATGATTGCATCCGGAGGTGCTACTTTAGGATGTGCCCAGGTTTTGATCTTGCACAACATGAGTATTGCTGTGGTATGATCTAGGGTTTGTTAATTTGTTCCCTTTTTGCATTTAACTGATAAGAACAAATCACACTAGGTTTTTATTGGCCAAACCCTATGATGTTGTTCTGAGGCTCTTTCATATAGATAGGAACATATATTATGCTTCTATTTAAACCCATGTGATGTGTTGAGCATAGAAACTCTATGCCAGGCTGAGGAAAAAATCCCAGCTCTATACTCTATGCATAGCTTTGCAATTTATTGCTAAGTGGTGTATAAAGATCAACCTGTTAGGTGTTGATGCTGGGGTTGTGTGTTAATCTTGTGGATCTACTGATGGTTGGTGTTGTTAAATTGTTGGCCTTCCTCCCTGCAGTTCTTGCTGGCTTGTTCCTCTAGCTCCAGGCTTGGCCTTGCTCCAGGCCTGCTCCTCCAGCTCCTGGCTTGACCTTGTTATGATCTTGCTGGATCTATTCTTTGTTGATCTTCTCACAACAGAGATTTGGATGGTGTGGTTTATAGTCCTGTGGTGTCCTGGTAGTTGGATTAAATTTGTGGAGATAGATTTCTGGTGCTGTGATTTCCTGGTGGTGGTGTGCTTGCGGTAGGTGATGGAGATGTGTAGCTCGAGCAGTTGATTACGCAGGAGAAGAAATGGGCTCTTCTCTTGCCTTCTACGGCTGTTGGTCTTATATCCACCTCCTGTAGCTATGACAACACAACCAGTGCATGGTGTGTGTCACCTCTGTGCTTGTGTGACTAGCTCTAGATCTTTTGCCTGAGCTGATGGACTCAGCTGGGCTTGGTCTTATCCTAGTATGGGCTTTATTTTGGACCGACACTTGTATTTCCTGATGCTTGGCCAATGAGATACACTGGGATATTTCTGATATGAATAGATGCTTTAACCTGACTAAACCTAAACTCGATGATGCGATTAGCAGTGCACCTCACTGCCTAGCTGAGCGTACTAATCCCCATTAATCTTCTTTTTGTTTTTCTTTGTTTTTCTTGTTTGTTTTGCAGGATCGGAAGATCAATTGGAGACTGGAACTTTGCAAGAATTAGTTTAGGATTTCATTTTGTAAATGACAACCTGTAATAGATCTTGTAATTTCTATATATTGGATTATTGTAAAGACTTTGTATTATGTTTATATTATTAATAAAGTTTATTGTTTTCTATTAATAACTCCTATTAATTAAATGGAATTGAATTATGATCCAACTATTAAATGTTTAAAATTATTTACTATCTAATTGTTCCAACTATCGACTAATTCAATTAGAATTCAAATTCCACCTACTCACACTCTGTTGTTGCAAGTTCAGAATTGAATTCCCCGAATCAAATAACATTGAAAGGTCATGTCAAAAAAAAATTTCACCTTCCCTCTTCGACTCTAAACTCCAAGTCAGATAGTCAACGAATCTCTGATCACTCCAAGGCTAAGAGATCTGTCTAATTGCCTCTTTTGGTATGATATTGCCTCAGATCCGATTACCAACTTGTCCTCGTATAATTTGATCTAATAAAACTCAAGTGTTTAATGTCCCCAGAAAATGATTTGCTTCTAAGATTGATCAGATCATGTAATCAAATTATTCTTGCATAACACCAAACACTAGGATTTCATTCCATCAATAGATTTATTCTCATCTTTGTTTCCCTTTGATGTTGCTTCTGTTGTAGCCTTGGTCATGCAGGAATGCAGACATATGGTTTTGGAAAGATAACAAGTAGTGATCAGTGTTTAATAGTGTTTTACGAAGGTTTGTTTCCTCGTTTAGATTCTTCCTTTAGGACCGATGAGATCACTCAGTTATGCATGACTAACTTGCAGAAGTAAAATCATCATTTGTGTGATTTGGATACTCACCCCTCTTTGAGTTTTAAATTACCCAGGTGAATACTCTCAAGTCACTTATAAACTTGTGGTCGATGTTGTTGGAAGTTAAGGTTGGTCGTAACCAATTATGGTTTGCTTAATCAAATGATTTGGTTTGTGAGATGTTGGTTATAAAGATCACTCCAAATATACTCTTGATCAGATGATCTAGACCTATTTCATCATTTCAAGAGAAACATTGGTCCCTTTGTTTTGTTTAAACTTTTGCGCCAAAATTTCCCGTATTTTTAGATGCATTCTTTGCAAATGCACATATTATATTTAGATCCTTATAACCTATCAAACACTGGGATGTTACAATCCCCAAAGACAAGCTTTGATTCACCACATTCGACAAGGGCACGATGCAGGCGTGCATCAATATTGCCATTGATGTTTCCACCGAAGTACTCAAACTCGATGTTGACGATTCTACCATCATCACATGTCTGGCCTACGAATCATTGCTAACAAGATGCGGCTGGAGGAGAAATATTATGACTTTGACACCGTGGAGGAAACATCCTGCGTAGCACCTGCCAGGATGACTTGACGCCTCCATATGAGCGCCGTGCATCGCCACTATCGACCAGGCATGACTTAAGAACTCCTCCGAAATCGTCGTGCATGGCACCCGCTGAGTGGAATCGAACCCGTCTCGAAGTGGAGGGGGCATCCCATATCGCAAGCGGTCTCGAAACTCGACAATCGTAGTAGAGGACATCTCATACCACCACCGATAGCGACACACAGAGTTGGAGACCATCAGCAAAACAAAGATCGGCCATCACATCAACCACAAAACTCCAAAACGATGCCCTCGAAGAGGAAATATGATGCACAAGCGCTGGCATTTCTCAATTCCGAAGAGATATAAGATTTCCTCATCACTCAAACCCGAACAAATCTCAGATTCTCCCTAGATTTACTTTGGTGGTGCTCCCAAGGCATCGCCGCCGCCACACCTTTGCCCCCGGCGGGCGCAGCCCGGAGGCACCACCCCGTGCCGAAACCCCTGCAAGGGGACTACATAGTAGCCACGTCTCCAATTGCCAAATTATATCAAAGAAACACCCGTTTAAACTAGGAGTACATCCTTTAGATAATGATTTTTTTGGAGGGGCGATGAGCGAGGAGAGTTGAGGGGCGACTGGCAACTCGGGGGCGAATGCCGGCGGGCTCTCTTCCGGTGGGCGCTGGCAGAGGACTCTGACGATGAAGGAAGTGGTGGCACCTCGGCCACCTTGACGCTGACGTCGTGACAGTACCTGTGCCGCACGCCAAGCGCATCGCCATCGAGGGCTCTCACCGAGGGTAGAAGACAGAAGAGGGAAGACAATAAGAGGCATCAATGGTGGGCGGCGAGGAGGCTGGATCCGTCGTTCTCGGTGCAGGTAAGCGAGGATTCTCCTAGTTGGCCGTTGTCGGGTGGGTGCTCCCAGTCGAGAGGTTCTTCTGTAGGTTGGATACAGAGGTTGAAAATACCGTAAATTCCTCCGTCTACATTTACGGAGGATGGTGATGATCGGCCATGGATCGTCGTGCGCCGAAGAGGATGCAAGGAACTAGTCTGTCTCACCGGGGATACGTCACTGGCGGTGACTGATACGTCCAAAACGTATCTATAATTTGTGATGGTTTCATACTATTTTAATGTTTTTTATAATTATTTTTATATTGATTTTATGACTTATTTGGACTAACCTACTAATAGTTGCAAAAGTGCACAATGTTCTTATTTTACACTTTGATGTGTAGGAACTGCCAAAAATAGAAGAAAAAACCTTGTTCGAGTCAAATTGGGAATTTCCTGAAATCTGTCTGAAAACACTTTTTAAAGAAATCTAACAGAAGACAAAATTGTGGGAAATTTCGCGGCGTACGATCTAGAGTTCAAAATCGCCTGATTCCGAGTCCGAACAGCCGAGATACGCCCGATTTACCGCAGCCCTAGATGGGATGACGGAAATCCGTGAGACTATATAAAGGGAGGAAACCTAGGTCGTGTGAGACACCCATACCACGAATTTCCAGCCACCAAAGCCACGTTTTAGCCTCCCCCATGGATCCCATCTCCATGGGGGAGGGCTCCCAAGTCCATGAAGGACGAGGGCTATGGGGCGGCGCTCCCCTATGATGTCGACGGCGCAGGGAAGGAGTCCCTGCGCCACCGCCGGTGCCGCCGCCGCCCTGCGCCCCACGCTGTCCTCTCCGTCGTCTTCACCGCCATCTCCATCGCCAATTCCTCCTTGTCTACAGTGGTTTATTCTTCCACACACCTCTGTGCCGCCCTATGTAAACATGGTGTTTGGCGTTATAAATTATTTGCAGATGATATATTGCATCTATGTTATGTTTGTGTAGATCCCTTTTGTCATATGATTGATTGTTGAATCTCTATGCATGGTTTGAGCTATATATTGAATTTGTTACAGTCCTATGGTGCCATCATAAGTTTATGCGCGCATGGATCACATCATAGGGTTTGTAGTATGTGGAGAAAGCTAGAGGGAGGGATGCTTGAGTGACAGAAACATGAGCCCCAATCTAGTGATTAAAGCATATGGGATAAAGAGGACCTTTTGATCTTAATGCTATGGTTGGGTATTTTTACCTTAGTGTATCTTCTAATAGTTATGGATGTTTGCTAGAGTTCCAATCATAAGTACTTGCAGTCATTGGATAGTGAGAGCTTGTTAGCTTTGCCTCTCCCACATAAAAGAGGAATATCAACCTTGAATTTGACCATTTGATCATGGACAAATCCATCATAATTACCACCACTTTTCCACACTCATGGTACTGTTAGTTTATAGTCATTTAGTGTAGTTTATTGCTGCAACACTAACATTTACTTTCTTGTATTTATTATCTTGCAAAGCTATCTCTTATACCCGTATTATTGCTCTAGTATTATTTCCTAGATAAAGTAAACGTCTAGTGTGCGTAAAGTTGTATCAGTGGTTGATAGAACTTGAGAGAACATTTATTCTACCTTTAGCTCCTCGTTGGGTTCGACACTCTTACTTATCGAAAAGACTACACACGATCCCCTATACTTGTGGGATATCAAGGTCTTTTCTGGCGCCGTTGCCGGGGAGCAATAGCGGGGGTGAATATTCTTGTGTGCACTTGTTTGCTTTATCTTTAAATAGTTTTTACTTTCAGTTGTAAGTTCTTTTGTATCTTAGTTTGGATAGGGAATGCGAATTATAAAAAAATGTTGTACTTGTTATCTAAAAATGTTTTCAAAAAGAAAAGTGATTGGAAAGATGAGTAATGGTTAAGTGGGGGTCGACCTTGAACACTTGTGTTCATGCCTATGAAACCAAAACAAATCTTTCCATGGAAGCTTTTCAGATAAAAACATGTATATATTGTAAATATTGTGTATATACCTCCGTACATAAAAAAAATAGCGTGCTAATATTAATCCCTAGTTACTTGAAAGTGCAAAAGTTTGGTTTAATGCGCAGAAACAGATTTGTTGTGTTTCACCGTATAACCTGTTTAAAATCACCAGAACATTATTTTGATCTGAAATTTTTTGTGCATAAACCTGAGATTATGATCTTTCTTTCATTGGTTTTATGTTTTTTTATTTGAGCTACGTAACTATCTCATTGAGTGATATCTTTCAAGGTTGTTCAGTTTTCGCAGATTTCTTTGTTTATTCAATATTGTACTTTGGGTTCTTAGTTTCCTTAGTTTTTTGACGGACAACGGAAATTTTATAAGAAACCTCGGTATATACAGTGGCTAATGTTTAATAAATATCATGAAACTTGCCAATAATTGAACATGAGTGAATTTTATTTAATGAGTACTAACCCAACTGATGAGTTTTGTGAAGTTTTATGTGGATATAGCTTATAACATCTAATCAATATGGTGATATGAGATGGACAAACAGATGCAAGAGCTCAAGATTGGGGATGTTTAGGTGCATCCCAATAACATATTCAAGAATATACAATCATCTAAGCTTGGGGATGCCCGAGTCATTCCCCTACCCATCAACAAAAATGAGGTTGTCTCGTTCATGATCTATATTACCTTTTTTCACATGATATGTATGGTCTTAACATGTATTTTAATTTGATTTCATTTATTTTTGGGTTTATTTGATGTTACTATGAAGTTTAGTTTTTGTTTAGCCTCTGTTATTTTAGTTTCTAAAAAAATAAAGTACCAAGTTTTGTGCATTTAGTTTTAGTTGATGCATATTTAAGGGCGTTTTCTGTTTTCAGCATTTGCTGCTCACTGTACGATTTTTCATATTTTACTGAAAACTCAAAAAGTCACTAAAATTTAGCTACTTATGTATCATCTAACCCTATGCATGCAAAAAATTGGCAAAAATTTATGACATGTTTAAGTGCACCTAATAAATACGTTTTCCAGCTATTGTTTTTCTGGACAGATTCTGACTTTTGTTGTAAGAGTGGCCTCTTTGCATTTTCCTTTGATTCTTTTTGGTTCTTACCTTTCATTTATAAGTTGGAAACTTAAGCAACCTTTCTGTAATTCAAAAAGAAAATTTGATTTGGTTTAATATCAACACTTTGGGAATATTATCGGGCCTAGCTGAAAGACGTCAAAGAAAAGCACTTCTTGGGAGATAACCCATGTTTTTATTTTTGCAATGTTTTCTTATGTTTTCTTTGAGTCAAGGGGTTGTATACTTATGTAGCAAATCCTTTTTATCTTTATTTTCATGTATTAGATGAGCCAAGTAAAGCCTCTAGTGGAAAGTTGAGACTATATTTCGGATTTCTGCGCAGAAAATAGATTTCTGTTGTCCACTGTTAAATTCATATAAACGCACAGAAAATTCAAAATGACCTGAGTTTTTTTGTGGTTGACCACTTTTTGATTTCAGCAACAGAGGATTTTCGAAAAAAAATCATCTTTACATGTTGTCCTGTTTTGATAGATTTCTGCCAATAATTGCATTTGCATCTTAATCTTTTTCTTTTGGTGTTCTTTTGAGAAAAAGAGTTTTAAAAGAAGTTGTGACAGTAGCTAATATGTTTATGAGTGTTAGGCTTGTGTTGAAACTGAACCATGTGAATTTATTATTTCGATTACACTAACGTTGCTAATGAAGATTGTGAGAAGTTTGTGTGAAGGAAGTTTTCAAGTGTTAAGAGAAGAGGATGATATGACGTGATCAAGAAGAGTGAAGAGCCTAACTTGGGGATGCCCCGGTGGTACATCCCAGCAAATTCCAAGAAGACTCAAGCATCTAAGCTTGGGGATGCCCAAGGCATCCCCTTCTTCATCAACAAATTATCAGGTCAATTCTAGTGAAACTATATTTTTATTCGGTCACATCTTATGTGTTTTACTTGGAGCGTCTTTTATTTTTGCTTTCAGTTTGTTTAGTTTTCTTTGTTGTAGTTTATGGTTGTATCTTAATATACTTGTGTGGGAGAGAGAAACACTCCATTTTTATTGCTTAGAACACTCTAGTTTTCATTCTTATTGTTCTGTGAGTGTTCACTTTTTGCTAGTACTGCGTTTAGCCTTTGTTTTCATGCATCTCTTATTTAGAGCTGTTAGTACTCTCTAGTTTTCATTGCTATATTCTTAGAGAGTTTTTGTTGTCATATATATGTGCTTGGTTGAGAATAGAAATGTCTACGTGGTAGTTGGTATAGTGGAAAAATTTGCATGGTCTTGTAGATCACTAAACTGCTTCACTTGAATCAATGTTGTTGTTTTGAGATATTAATTTGCTTAATGGATAAACGGGAAAGACTAGTAAGTATAAACTTTTAATGGTTGGTATAAGAAACTTAAAACTGTGCCACGCTTAAAATTACCAGCTGATAGAAACAATGGTATATGATTGCTACGAGTGATACATTTCTGATCGGCCTTTTGTTACACGCTACGGTCGGGGTAGCTAACAGTGGCTTGTCACTGCCACGGACCCTCTTGGAGTGATTTGCACTTTACCTTGTAAGATGATTTGCTTTATTCAATATTTTAACTCGTGAGTCTATGTTGCGGTTCCTGGCACTTCCACCATCCATATTTGCTATCCTCTTCGGTACTGTGCATTTCCCTTACTCACATTGAGAGTTGGTGCAAACTTCGCCAGTGCATCCAAATACTGTGGGAGGACTTTGTTCTCCTACACATAAGCCCATATATTCTTCCTCAAAACAGCCACCATACGTACCTATCATGGCATCTCCATAGCCATTCCGAGATATATTGCTGCACAACATCCACCTCCATTATGTTACTTGATGATGAGCTTCATGGTTATTTATGCATACTGCTACACTGGCAGGAGCATGCAGTTAGAGACACCATAGATATTTCATTATGAGTTATGAGTACGAAAAGTGTGATGATTCATTGTAATATAGGATGTTTCCCCTACCGATGAGGATATATATAAAAAATAAAAAATAAAATGAAAAAGCACAAAAAGAAAAAGGAAAAAGAAAGGGCCAAAGAGAGAATAAAGAGAGAGGGCGCATCACTATCCTTTATATACCACACTTGTGCTTCATGTTTAGCACCAATACTTCAGTTTGGAGAAATTTTTCATATTATTATTCATTCATAACTATGTGGGGAACTTTACATTATAGAACTTGGCTTGTATATTCCAATGATGAGCCTTCTCAAATGAGCTCTAGGTCTTTGTGAGCAAGCAAGTTGGATGCACCCTACTAGCTCCATTGGAGAGCTTTCATACACTTATAGCTCTATGTGCATCCGTTGCGTGGCAATCCCTACTCCTTGCATAGCTTCGGTTGTAAGACTTTCTCTTGTCTAATGACCACTTTCAGCTTTGTGAGCCTTTCTTCCATTGACCTTCCAAACCCCCCATAATGTTCTCTTTGCCATAACATCCCGGTGCTAGGGACCAACGCATAACACTTGCTTGTTTTTAGTGCGCAAATAGTTTAAGATTCAAGCATTGCATCGTGTGGAAAGCTTGACTTGATCCTAACAGGGGTTGTGAAGATCGTTTGACGTGCATGATATTGTTGTTCTTGAAAGCTTAAATCGTCTCCAGTAAATTTTGCACGGTTGATAGTCTTTTAGTATTGATTCATTAAAAGTTTTGCTTCTTTCTTCTTATTTGTTTATGCATAACTTGTTGATATCAAATATAGATCACAGTTTTAGATCATTTGATCCTAGTTTACATGCTCTACTTTACATATTATGATCAAGATTGTGTGGTAGCATGTCACCTCAAAAATTATTTTGTTTTTATCGTTTTACCTACTCGAGGACGAGTAGGAACTAAGCTTGGGGATGTTGATACGTCCAAAACGTATCTATAATTTGTGATGGTTTCATGCCATTTTAATGTTTTTTATAATTATTTTTATATTAAGTTTATGACTTATTTGGACTAACCTACGAATAGTTGCAAAAGTACACAATGTTCTTGTTTTACACTTTGATGTGTAGGAATTGCCAAAAATAGAAGAAGAAACCTTGTTCGAGTCGAATTGGGCCTTTCCTGAAATCTGTCTGAAAATACTTTTTAAAGATTGCCACGTGACGGGTCGAAGACAGCGTCAAACGGAAATCTAACAGAAGAAAAAATAGTGGAAAATTTTGCGGCGTAAGATCTAGAGTTCAAAATCGCCTGATTCCGAGTCCGGACGGTCGAGATAAGCCCAATTTACCGCAGCCCTAGATGGGATGACGGAAATCCGTGAGACTATATAAAGCGAGGAAAGCTAGGTCGTGTGAGACACCCCATACCACGAATTTCCAGCCACCAAAGCCACGTTTTAGCCTCCCCATGGATCCCATCTCCATGGGGGAGGGATCCCAAGTCCATGAAGGAAGAGGGCTAAGGGGCGGCGCTCCCCTATGATGCCGACAGCGCAGGGAAGGAGTCCCTGCGCCACCGCTGGCGCTGCCGCCGCCCTGCGCCCCGCGTTGTCCTCTCCGCCGTCTTTACCGCCATCTCCATCGCCAATTCCTCCTTGTCTACAGTGGTTCATTCTCCCACACACCTCTGTGCCACCCTATGTAAACATGGTGTTTGACGTTATAAATTATTTGCAGATGATCTATTGCATCTATGTCATGTTTGTGTAGATTCCTTTTGTCATATGATTGATTGTTGAATCTATATGCATGGTTTGAGCTATATATTGAATTTGTTACAGTCCTATGGTTCCATCATAAGTTTATGCGCGCATGGATCACATCATATGGTTTGTAGTATGTGGAATAAGCTAGAGGGAGGGCTGCTTGAGTGACAGAAACATGAGCCCCAATCTAGTGATTAAAGCATATAGGATAAAGAGGACCTTTTGATCTTAATGCCATGGTTGAGTATTTTTACCTTAATGTATAGTTACGGATGTTTGCTAGAGTTCCAATCATAAGTACTTGCAATCATTGGAGAGTTTGTTAGCTTTGCCTCTCCCACATAAAAGAGGAATATCAACCTTGAATTTGACTATTTGATCATGGAAAAATCCATCAGAATTACCACCACTTTTCCACACTCATGATACTATTAGTTTATAGTCATTTAGTGTAGTTTATTGCTGCAGCACTCACATTTATTTTCTTGTATTTATTATCTTGCAAAGCTATCGCTTATACCCGTATTATTGATGTCGCACCCGGACTTCTAGAGAATACTCACAGCCCGCTAAACAGCAGATAAATGGCTTACAGGGCATACCGGCACCCGCATCTCAATATGAGTAGGCCAACACGTAAACGTGTGACAACCATCCTCTACTATTCATCGTCTGCGTAAACTATCCCATAGAAATCCGACTACTTCCATTGACGTACTTCATAACATACACACATGGTACGTCAACGGCACTTGAACAAGTGATATCACAACAAATCTCTAAGACACAAAGAAATAGAAATAAGTGGCAAATAGCCCTCACTAGAGCAGAGAGAGCAAATACAATCATCCAGAGGACACATGTCCCAACAAGTCATCATTACATCACAGCGGAAGCATCCAAAGTGTCTGAGTACAGACAAGATCCACATAGGCCTAAGAGGCCGGAAACGAAAGAACGGTGCCCATCCACGACGTCTCGGATCCTGCCCGGGTCCGCTATCTACTCGTCAGCAGCCTCGTCATACTCCACGTAGTAGCCACCATGGGGATCCTCGGAAACGTAGTCTGCAGAACACGCAGCCCCAAAGGGGGTCAGTACAGACGAGTACTGGCAAGCAAGACGCACAAGATACCAAAGTGTACCCGGCAACACCGAGTACAGATGCTTTGGGTTCAACGGAAGAAAAGTGATACAAAAGTGCGGCAGCGGGCTGCCTAACCAACTACAGAGACACGCTACAACATCCGGCTAAAAGAAAGGGATAAGATAGCGTATCGGAACCAACTATCACTAACCTCAAACAAACCCATCCTGGATCTCGCCCCTTATCCAAAGAAGCATTCCGAGGATAACTCACACAGTTGGATTAGTGAAGGTTCAAGTTATTGTGTCAATAATTCTATTACTAGTCAAATTATTATCAATTAGGTGTAAGTTGTCTAATCCTTGTTAGCCAGCCCTATCACCAAGTCATCCATAACCGCGGACAACACGGCTTCTCGAGAAGATTTAACCCTGCAGGGATGCACCAATTTGGCCGTACACGTTAGAATATTCCGCCAGACGGGGATCAAACCCACCAAGCGAGACACTCAACACAACCCAACTCTTCTTCGCATCAAGCCCAAAGAACCCCGTGCAGTTGAGCGCACGGCTAATCAAGCCCCACGAAGAAAATGGGACCCTCATAGCACTCTAAGAACGTGTCTCCCTAAATGCCGACTACAAAATTTACCACCCTGGCCTCGGGTTCGCACCTGCATATGCATGCGGCAAATGGAAAAACCCGAACTAAATGAGGCGATTTGGACGAGATGCGAATCGAATCAAAGTTGAGGGGGGCGCCCATACACGCTTCCCACATGCGGTTAGCGCGCTCATCATGGATCTAGAGGACAAGAACTTTTCTCGAGTTCGACACTAGCAGGCCTCAAAACCATACTCGGCCTCCTGCCGGTGCCTTATCACCAACTTAGCATTACCTCAAACATTAACAGGTTGTTGTTTAATATCGAGCCCCCAGAACATAATAAATATGGTAACAGAAATAACGGACATCAGACTCGAGCATAAACAACCCTAAGCATGCTAGTAAGACACAGGCAACAAGCAACGGGGTTATAGGTGTGGAGGATAGGCTATATCAGGATTACAGGATAACATGTGATAGGAGCGGAACACAAGCAACGAATCTTAAGGCTAGCAGGATATCCAGTGTGGAAAGGACACAATGGTTCATGTGAGTGAATACTTGCCTGCAAACTCAGTAGCCTGGTACTGGTCTAAATCCTCTGAAGTAGTGACGTAAACCTCGTCTGTCTCAACGTCGTCGTCTATTCGGGAAGAAGCAAACAAACAACGCAGAGAGACAAACAATCAATAACATGGCATAATGCACAATCATGGGATGATGCATGACAATTTAATTGATGCATCAAGATAAGCTAGTTGACATGATAACTTAATTAAATGGGCCCATATGCAATTTGGATTGCATATGGAAAAGCCCATGAATTAAGGTTGGATTAAATGATCTACAGGTAACCATCATGTGAAATTTGTTTAGAATGATGCATGGATGAAGAAAACAATAAGAAAACAACAATAGCTTCAATTTGAAATGTTGTTTACCAAGTTTGGAATTCTATTTATTAAGTTATGAAATTTGGCTTCTTAAATGAGTTACACAATCATTTGTTGCTTTCACCAATTTTAATTGTTCAAAATAGGTAACAAAATTCATATTTGGAAAGAACACAAAATTTTAGATGGAATACATGTTTCATTTGTTGACAATGGATTTAAAATGAGTTAATTATGAATTAAACAAGTTTAAACAAGATTCAAATGAATTTAATTCAATTATAAGATTATTTGAATTTTATTTGTTCAAAACATTAAATAAAATTCATATTTGAAAAGATTATATTTTTCTGGTTTGAAAACATATTTTATATGTTCAAAAAGAATTTAGTTTGACCAAGTTATGAATTTAGCAATGTTAAATGATTTAAACAAGGTTTAAATTATTTAACCAATTTTAATTACTCAAAACAGCAAACAAAAGTTATATTTGGAAAGCTTGTTCGAGTTTGCATGGAAAACATATTTTACATGTGCCATTTGAATTAAATTTGAATTAGTTATGAATTTGACCAAATTTGAAATAATAGTTTGAATTAGAATTTTTGAAAACATTTGAAATATTCAAAACAGTATACAAATGGTTTAAACATGTAGAGAATTAAATTTGGTATGGAAAACATATTTTATTTATTAAATTTGGATTTGAAATGCAAAAGTTATTTGAATTTGAATTATAGGGGCTATTCTGTGATTTTCAGATTTGGTCCAGGGGCTTGGATGCGAAAAAGAAGTTTCAGAAATGGTCCCTGGAACCTTTTTCTACGCGGCAGAGCAGCCCCTGGGTCACTGGCAGTGGGCCAGTGCCCAGCTGATGCTTGCGTGGCGCGCGTGTGAAAACTGGCGTGGCACCCACTGCCCATGGCAGGTGGGCCCTGCGTGCATGCGTGGCAAATTGCGCAAAAAGTTGGGTTTATTCCGCGCTGCGGGGGATCGAACCCGCGCCGTTGCGCTGCGCACCGTTGGATCTAGCCACTGCGGTGCGGATCGATTCGTGACAGAGGAGATGCGCGCGTGGTTTTGAGGTGGGCTTCGTGGTGTTAACTGAAACTGACAGAAAGGTTCAGTCTTTCTGAACCTCACCGAGGAAGCGGTGGTCGCCGGCGGTGATCGAGGCGTTGCTGCTGCTAGTGAGTGAAACAGGGAGGTGCAGGGTGTGCGTGCGGGTGATACGAGGGAGCAGAGAGGGAAGGGAAGAAGGGGAACGTGCTCACCGGGGAAGAGGAAGGAGGAGGAGGTGCTCGGTGCAGCGGCGGTGAACGGCGACGTCGAGGAAGCGGTGGGGCGATCGTGGGCTTCTCGAGCCCCTCCCTGGAAACGAGAAGGAAGAGGGAGGAGTGGGGATCCCGTTCCCGCGTACTGAGGACCACGACAGCGACCGCAACCACTGCTCCAACCCCGATCAAGCTCCGGCCATGGCGGCTCGACAGAAAAAATTCAGAGGAAGAAGGAGGGGATCTGAGAGGGAGGAGGAGGAATGGCGGCGGCTGGGAGATGGAGGAGGGAGTGGAAAGCTAGGGCACGGCCCCCGGGAGGTAGATATAGGGGAGGAGGGGAGCAGGTGAGCTCCTGCCGGTGGGGGAGCCTCCCCTCTCCTCTGTCTCCGTACAGAGGAGGACGAAAGGGAGAGGTAAGGGGGGCTTGGCCTTGGGGCTGTGGTGGGCTCAGCCCACTTGGGCTGGCTTGCCCCCCCCCCCCCTTTTCTCTTTTCTGTTTTTATTTTTTATTTTCTCTCTGTTTTTTTTGCAGAAAAGAAAAAGGGAAGAAAAGATGGGTTTTGGGGTTGGAAAAATTTAGGGAATAATTTTTATAGGTTATTATTTACAAAAGCCCAGATGTGCAACTTTTTGTTTTTCAAAAATTTAAATTTTGTTCCTGTTTGAAATTTCAAATGAATTTGAGTGAATTTGGTATTAATTGAATTATTGAAAAGAAGCAAGTTAATAGTTTTTAATTTCAAGTTTATTGGAAACAAATAATTGGTTTGATTTGAAAGTTTCATTTGAAAAAATTGTAACAGAACAAGTATGAAACAAGGATTTGAAATTTGGTTTGAAATTCAAATGGAAAAACAAGGGAAAACAAATGCAATGCTTATGATGACATGATGCAAAACATAAATTAACAAGAAGCAAACATTCTAATGGTGTTTTTCATACTTGGGATGTTACAAAACGCCCCCCCTTGAAGGAATCGTGCCCCGAGATTCCTACTGAGAAGAGAAAAGGTCCGGATACTTCTTGCGAAGATCCTCTTCGTTCTCCCACGTTGCCTCTTTATGGAATGATGGGACCACTGCACTTTTAAGAACTTGGTGCTCTTGTTGCGAGTTTTGCGCTCGGTCTCATCGAGAATGCGAATAGGGTGCTCCTCATAAGAGAGGTCTTCTTGCATATCGATGGAATCATGATCAACTGCACGACCTGGATCTTTGAAGCACCTCTTGAGCTGTGACACGTGAAACACATCGTGCACCTTGGATAGCTTTTCTGGAAGTTCAAGATGATAGGCATTTTCTGCACGCCTTGAGAGAATGTTGAAAGGACCAATATATCTTGGTGCAAGCTTTCCTTTGACACCAAAATGATGAGTGCCTCTGAGGGGAGTTACACGGAGATATGCTTTGTCACCAGCTGCATAGACCATGTCCCTGTGCTTGCTGTCATAGTAGCTTTTCTGACGAGACTGAGCAATCTTGAGATTGTCACGAATGATGCGAACTTTCTCTTCGGCTTCCTTAACAATGTCAGGGCCTAAGAGTGAACGTTCACCAGCTCCAGACCAATTGATTGGACTCCTGCATCTGCGGCCATAGAGAGCCTCAAATGGTGCCATGCCTAGGCTTGCCTGGAAGCTGTTGTTGTAGGAGAATTCATCATATGGAAGACATTCCTCCCATTTCATGCCAAAGGAGAGACCACATGCTCTGAGCATATCCTCGAGAATCTGATTGACTCTTTCAACTTGCCCTTGAGACTGAGGGTGATAGGCTGTGCTGAACAGAAGTTTGGTGCCCAAAGCTTCTTGAAAGCTTTTCCAGAAATGAGAAGTGAATATGCTTCCACGGTCTGAGCTTATTTCCAACGGAACACCATGAAGAGGAACAATCTTTGCTGTGTAGAGCTCTGCTAACTGACTAGCTGAGATTGTCTCTTTGACAGGAAAGAAGTGAGCTACTTTAGTGAGTCGATCAATGACAACGAAGATTGCATCGTTGCCCCTCTTGGACTTTGGAAAACCAGTGACGAAGTCCATTTCAATCATGTCCCACTTCCACTCAGGGATTTTCAGAGGTTGGAGAAGACCGACTGTTTTCGGATGAACTGCCTTAACACGTTGACAAACGTCGCATTCAGAAACGTATTGAGCAATTTCACGTTTCATGATAGGCCACCAATACAGTGTCTTGAGATCCTGGTACATCTTTGTACTTCCAGGGTGTATGGAGAGAGGAGTTTCATGAGCCTCCTTGAGAATGACATCTTTGAGACTTTGAATCTGAGGAACTGCAATGCGTCCTTCGAAGAACACAGTTCCCTTGTCATCCACTGAGAAGGACTTAAATTTCTCATTGCCTCCTTTGATGTGTTCTACAATTTTCTTGATTTCAGCATCACGAAGTTGTTCAGAACGAATCTTGTCCTCGAGAGTTGGAGTGGCTGTCAAGTTTGCAAGATAGCCTTGAGGAACAAGATCAAGGTTGAGCTTCTGGAATTCTTCATAAAGAGGAGGTTGGCTTTCCATGATCATGAGATTATTGCAATACGACTTGCGACTGAGAGCATCGGCCATAACATTAGCCTTGCCTGGAGTGTAAGAAATGGTAAGATCAAAGTCTTTGATCTTTTCAATCCATCTCCTTTGTCTGAGGTTTAGATCTGGTTGAGTGAAGATGTACTTCAGACTCTTATGATCGGAAAAGATTTCGGTGCGATTACCCAACAAGTATTGTCTCCATTTCTTGAGGGCAAACACAACTGCTGCAAGTTCAAGGTCATGAGTGGGATAATTGAGCTCATGTGTGTTCAACTGACGTGAACCCCAAGCTTAGACTTTTCCGTAGCATTAGAAATAATGGTGTTCAAAGAATTCATACTAATAACATTGCTACTAGCATGCAAATAAATCTCCATAGCTTTTCTAATTTTCTCTTCAAACACTTCCTGTCCTAACTCAAGATATATATTATAAAGCTCTCTCATATTTTTGTTGTTTTCCATTAATCCTAACTAGTAAAAATAAAAACAAGGAAAAAGTAAAAATAAGCCTAACCAGTGAAAATAAAAACAAGAAACAAAAAGATATAATTGCAGAATCGAAAGGAAATAACTTCGAGCATTCACATAAAATGTGAGTACCTTTTACCTTACCTCCCCGGCATCTGCGCCTAAAAAGAGCTTGATGTCTACGCACGCTTCTATTCTTGTAGACAGTGTTGGGCCTCCAAGTTCATAGGTTTGTAGAACAACGGCAAGTTTCCCTTAAGTGGATCACCCAAGGTTTATCAAACTCAGGGAGGTAGAGGTGAAAAGTATCCTTCTCAAGCAACCCCTGCAATTACGATACAAGAAGTCTCTTGTGTCCCCAACACACCTAATACAATTTTCAGTTGTATAGGTGCACTAGCTCGGCGAAGAGATAGTGAAATATAAGTAATATGGATGATTA
>JAPCYS010000208.1:0-43883 GCA_028641055.1 Alopecurus myosuroides | reverse complement strand
GATACTTGTGTATCCATGGTCTACCCAACAGTGTTGAATATGAGGTCTTTGCTTCAATAACAAAGAACGGCACCTTAAAACTGAAGGTGGACATTTGAATTTTCAGAGCAATAGAGCCCAATGCCGACCTTCCTTGATTATCGAAACCACAAATGACAACTTCCGTTGGCTCCAAGTCATCCAACGTGAAGCCAGCACGGGTTAAACTTTGAACCGGCAAGATATTCACGGCTGAACCAGGGTCAATGAGAATGCGTCTCAAGTGAGCTTTTCTAATGTTGCCTTCTATATAAAGTGGACGATTATGATTATCATCTCCAATCACTTTATCTTCCTCTGTGAAGGTAATCTCATTTGTGCTCAAGAAGTTGCACAGTATATTATGCTTTGCCATTGTTACTTCATAGCGTTTTTGGTCTTCCAGAGCTTGAATAAGAGCTTGTCGGAGCTCAGGCACCAACATTAGTGCATCATACACACTTAGAAGTGCGGGAATGCGTTTCAGGTGTGCTACTATGTTGTAGTCTATGTTTGGAGATGTCCCATCGCCCTCTACGGGTTCTTCCTCCGTATTACGCTTTTCGGCTACAACCTCCTTGGGGTCACCTATTTTTCCTCCCACAACCTTCTTGGGTTGAATTTTAGGAAGCTCTTGCAGAACCTTTCCTCTTCGAAGGTTCATATTCACTTCAACTTGAGACTCGTGTGCTGCACTTTCTGCATGTAGAGCCTCTTTTTCATGTGGTGTTATTTCATCTTCAGAAGAGACGCTAGTATCTAAAGAATAGTCAAGTATGACATTGCATGCAGCTTTCCTTGGTAAAGGTTGAGGAGTATCTTCCTCCGTCTTCTCTCCCGTAGAACTAGATATTGTCCCCCAAGTGTGTGGCATGAACTTCCCCAAGGTGGGAAGTATCCTTGGTCGAGGGTATGACTCATCCCCCTCGGACCTTGGAACAAACCTTGGTGGCATGCGGCGCTGGTATGGGTTGTACCATCTAGGAGGCTTTGGATTGTGGTAGTAAGGAGCCATGAAAGGCATTTCTTGTTCATGTGATCTTGTAAGCAAAGGCCTATATGGCTTGGCCTCACGTGTTATGGATCTATCGCCAGCTCTAAGAGTCGTGTTGCTTACTCTTAGGTTGGATAGATTTTCCTCGACTTGGGACAACGGCACCCATGTCTCCTTTTGTTTAAACATAGGACCATTCTCTACGGTCACCATATTTACAGCATGATAGTTTGGATTCCTAGCATCATGTTGTATTTGAAGTCTCTTCTCATCGATGGCTCGTTGGAGCCATTCTTTAAAGGCAACACAATCCTCAATGACATGACCCACATATTGATGGTATGGACAATATAAATGGTTATCCTTCATATGAATCGGGGCGTTTTGGATCTGGCAAGGTCAAGTGGTTGTGCGCAATCACTTGATTGAAGAACCCCTTTATCATTTCTCTTCGGAATATGTATTGTTTCCTAAGGAGCTTTTGCAGGCTGGGACGTTGCCTTGCCCCTCCTGGTTCATTTCTCATGCCTAACATAGGCACGGGATTTACTTGCATAACCCTGGTTGTATTCACCTCATTGGGTGTCTTGGGTTTGTTCATAATGTTTGGTTTTGCTGTTGAGTTGAAACGCTTGGCATGATCTTGTGTACTAGCATTCTTATACAACTCCATAATTTGAGGAGATTTTTCAAACTCCAACTTAGTCACGGCCAATGCCGAGCTAAGTGCACTGAATGTTTTAGGTTCCCGTCTGGACACCTCAAGAGACCAATGTTGTTGCATTCCATGGATGCACATTTCAATGGCATCTTCTGTGTGTATTTCTCTTGCAAGTCGCACAAAGCTATTGCGAAACCTTACTATATAGTCATCAATCTTTTCATCATGTTTTTGTCGAACTTGAGCAAGCTCGACCACTGAGAAATCTTTTTTCATTGTTACAAAATGAGCTCGGAATAGATTTTTCATACTTTTCCAACAGGAATAGAACCGACAGGAAGGCGACTATACCAGTGAAAGGCAGCGCCTGTCAAAGAACCTGAGAACTGCCGCAATAGGAGTGAAGGATTGCGAGAAGTATCTCCACATGTTGCCTCAAAATAGGCTAGGTGTTCCCTTGCATCTCCCGTTCCATCAAATTGACGAAACTTGGGTGGATGCCAGCCTGCCGGGAAGCCCACGAGATCATGCCATGACTCATATGGCTTATCAAGCTCACTTTCAGAACTTTGAGGAGTCTGCTCCACATTCATCTGCTTCACCTTCTTGTTAACCATGTCCTCAGTAATACTATGATAATATCTAAGCATATCTGGTTGGGGTGTTGGACTATTTGGTAAAACAGCAACACTTGTAAGAACTTGGGGCGCTTGTTTAGCGGCCTCCGTCATTCTAGAAGCCTCCAACTCTTCAGTTTGTGGATCCGTGACTTTTGGGGCCATGAAATTAGGTAAACCTTGGTCAGATCCAGTAAGGAATTTCACTAGTTGATCAAACTTTGTTGTTAGTTGATCTAACTATTGTTTCTGAGAGTTTAACTGCAACTCTAGTCGTTGATCACGAGACCCGGATGCAGCCAGATCAGTATTCAATATGGTTTCAGCTCCATTATGTGGACCACCATCCTCCGTACCAGTTTTCTCTTCCGAGATCACATGGGCGGGTACGGTGTTTCCATCTTCGAGTTCGCATTCTTCCTCTGACACCATAGAAGGTGCCAACTCGGAGTAACGAGGAGATTCTGATTGTCTCTGTCATGAGGAGTTAGAGTCTATGTCAGAATCATCCCTTGCATGACCCTCTTCTCCTTCTGAATGAGTAGATCTATTTTCCACTCTTTGTGATGCGATAGATTTTAGGCGAGTCGCCATCCCTTCGCGCTCTATATATTGCTGGAGAAAAATAGGGTCTTGGGGAAGACGTGACAATAGTGACACATAAGGACGAGAATATTGTGTTTCCTCTGTTGGTGATGAAGGTGCATCTGTAATCGGAAGACAAGGTGCAGCCGGTGAGGATGGCGCTTCCTTATCATTATTTTCTCGTTCCGAGCTCTTGAACCAATCACGCACTTTCCCAAGATGCAAGAAATCTTTGGAAAATGAGGCTTTAGGATTTGGGACGATCTCTTTGTCTGAAGGATACGAGAATTCTTTTTCAACTGGCGGGGGAACACAGTTTTCCTGATGAACGTGTTCATTACGTTCACTCAAAGTGCCACATATCACTGTGTCCTTTGCAGTATTGCATTTTACTTCTCCCTCAACACCATTTATCTTTTGTTTCTCAACATCATCTCCACCTTGTAGAACCAGATTCATGGGGCTGTTTGGCAGCTCGTTTCTGTGAGATGGTGATGAAGCATTTTGTTCGGGTATTGCAACATGTGCTAAATCATGGTTTTCCCTCCCAACACCTCCAAGGGAGTTGGTGAATGCATTCTTGTCTCATCTATCTCCATGAGATGAACAGAGGTTTTAGGCTTTAAGCTAGCAGTTCCCTTGTGAGGGGTCACTACTTGTTCTTTCTCACAAGTATCCCTTTGATGGGGCACTGTTGAATCATGGTGAGGCGCCTCTGGCCTCTCGCTTGTTTCCTCATTTTGTTGTTGTGGTTTTGGTACAAGGCGTTCAACAAGGTACTTGTACCTCTGATCTTGCAACAGTGTTGTGGACAGCCTTAGGGTGATTTTATCATAGAAAGGATGAACGCGCCCATCTAATCTAACCCGAACATGTTCATTACCGAGCACAAGTTCTTGAAGTTCTTGGTAAAGAGCTCGTCTGTTTCTTCTACGTTTTATCGCGCTTATGATGGTTTACCGAAGGAGGGTATGGAACTCTTGGAGGGATAGAAGGTGTTGGAAGAAGAGCTGCTCGAGCTTCCACAATAGGAGGAGCTTGAGGATGGATGTTCTCAGGATGCCGCTCAATGGGCTGCGGATGTGGTACTTGATAACCATGCCCCCTGCTCAAGGTTGCATGCGGTAATATAGTGTGGTCTTGGTGATGTTCTTGATGTTGCTGGTTTTCTCTTGGGGACTTGGGCCGCCATTCTTGACGCGTCCAAGAATTCCAATGAGGTGGAGGTTGTTGTTTCCTTAGCCGATGTGTAGGAGGTGGTGAAGACCGCCTTCGCGGAGCCAATGTGCTCCGATCATGTTGCCGGGGATAACTAGGGCGTCTAGCTTCACCTTGCCGCGATGACTCGGGCGCTTGTGTATAAGGGCCACGAGCTTGAAATCTTGGCATATTGCCATTATGAGATGTCGACTGAGAGTATTGCATGGACGCATGGTGGCTTGGCATGCCCCCAGTTTGTGAAAGTGGCTCACGGCCATGGACTTGCTGTTGCAGCATCCTCAACTGATTTTGGAGCTGCTGCAATTGACGTTGCACATCATCAGAGCGAGGCGCTGGGGCCTCATTGGATAATACATCAAACTTATTTCCATTCTTCTCATTTTCGGCAGTAATGTGACATGCCAAAACTAGCATGGCTGGATTGAAATGGTTTAGCTTATTACCAACAGAAGGGTCGCATCCTAGAAAGGTAGCGACGCGCTTCAAAGTCCGAGTCCAAAACTCGTTCATGATCGCTTCCCGCACCGATTTCTTCAACCGGTGCGGCTGCCTAGTAAAAGGATCTGGAAAAATGGTGTAAGGCTCACCCACAGGATCAGGATATTTCATTCCTTCCTCCTGAGGTGCAGGTCATTTTGAGTAGCATTGTTACTCAACTGAATTCTCATTTTCTTAATTTGACTGCGCTTCCTCTTGAAGTTGCGCAGTGCATTGGCATTTTTTCTTGATCGGGCATTGCTCACCGACCATGATAGAACGTAAGCGGCTTTATCAAGCCCTTCAAGGAGTTCAGCTTTCTGGTGTGCAAAAGTTTGAACAGACAGATTATCTTTTGACATGTCAGAGGTTGCCTGGGGTTTCTCCAAGCTACCTAACATGTTGCGAGCTTTGAGCATCAAAGTATTTCTGTCCTCCCTAGCCTTGACATCTGCATCTTTACGCTCTTTTTTGAATTCAGCAACAGGACATGACGGATCTTGCGTCCGATGCGCATAGATCTTTCCCCCGTACTCGATGATAGCCATTGGTGGCATTGACCCGAACTAGATGAGGGACGAAGCTGAAGAGTGCTTCATGGCCTCCTCAATGGTGATTGTCGGTAAGGACTCACCTACACAAGGGAATCCTCTGATCAGTACATTGCAGAGAACTTGTGAACCTTAATAATAAACAAATTGCACTAGCAAGTTGTCAAACATGTAATACTTTTCCCTCTTTTACTCTTATATGCACAAGTCTCTTAATATGTACTTTATATCCAACACGATGTGCTTTTACAACACGAGATATTTGACCATCATCGTATGCGACGAATTTATATATGCGTAAATCGACCGCACTAAGCAGGACTTGCATGTTTAAGTCACAGCCTTGATGAGAAGAAGAATATAGAATTTGACGACGTTCAGAACGCAGCAAAGATGGAAGGAGAACAATGTCCCACCGGGCGTGCCAATTTTGTTTCGCTAGAAAATGGTGTTTTTAGCGGAAACTATTCCCGGTGTTCTAGGGGTTTTCCCTAGATATGTACATGAGAGTACAAATTGCGGGCGTGCCATCTTGTTAATAAAACAAGCAAATAAAATAACAAAAGACATCCTCTAGAAGTTGCGCAGTGCATTGGCATTTTTTCTTGATCGGGCATTGCTCACCGACCATGATAGAACGTAAGCGGCTTTATCAAGCCCTTCAAGGAGTTCAGCTTTCTGGTGTTCAAAAGTTTGAACAGACAGATTATCTTTTGACATGTCAGAGGTTGCCTGGGGTTTCTCCAAGCTACCTAACATGTTGCGAGCTTTGAGCATCAAAGTATTTCTGTCCTCCTAGCCTTGACAGCTGCATCTTTACGCTCTTTTTTGAATTCAGCAACAGGACATGGCGGATCTTGCGTCCGATGCGCATAGATCTTTCCCCCATACTCGATGATAGCCATTGGTGGCATTGACCCGAACTGGATGAGGGACGAAGCTGAAGAGTGCTTCTTGGCCTCCTCAATGGTGATTGTCGGTAAGGACTCACCTACACAAGGGAATCCTCTGATCAGTACATTGCAGAGAACTTGTGAACCTTAATAATAAACAAATTGCACTAACAAGTTGTCAAACATGTAATACTTTTCCCTCTTTTACTCTTATATGCACAAGTCTCTTAGTATGTACTTTATATCCAACACGATGTGCTTTTACAACACGAGAGATTTGACCATCATCGTATGCGACAAATTTATATATGCGTAAATCGACCGCACTAAGCAGGACTTGCATGTTTAAGTCACAGCCTTGATGACATTTTGATGAGCAGAAGAATATAGAATTTGACGACCTTCAGAGCGCAGCAAAGATGGAAGGAGAACAATGTCCCACCGGGCGTGCCAATTTTGTTTCGCTAGAAAATGGTGTTTTTAGCGGAAACTATTCCCGGTGTTCTAGGGGTTTTCCCTAGATATGTACATGAGAGTACAAATTGCAGGCGTGCCATCTTGTTAATAAAACAAGCAAATAAAATAACAAAAGACAATAATAAACACAATATGGGAACGCTGCATTTTTATTCATATCATTGCATCATACAAATACAAATGGCATATTCCCATGAACTATATCTATTCCGCCTTCTGCGTTGCGCTCATGGAGTATCTGAATCAGGAGATTGCGTAGTTCATTGATTCCCGGAGCTTTTGTAAGCATCCAGTTAATTACAACCGTAGGGTGGAGCCTACGGAATACCTCCGATTAAGATGCGCTGATGGTCGTCAAGATATTTGGATTGCTCATCCATATGCATTGTGATATTTATGAATATGTCGTGCGGGTGGCTTTGTTTCGCCGATACCCGGTCACGTGTACTATCCTCATGTTGGTGTGACCAACAAGATATGTCGATGAAGGGGGTGACTTTTGCCTCGTCGGAGCCCAGTCATGTAACACCCCGATTTCATCAAACGTGGACGTGTGTGTTGTTATCGCCTCGTCGGTGCCCAGCAACGGAGTGTCCGTTCCCGTAGGTTTGTGACATGTTGATAAAGTAGTGACTTGGCCTCATCGGCACTTCGCCATGATTTCGCCCTGCCTCGTCGGCACTAGACGTATGATAAAACAATGCAAATACGGCCTTTGTCTCAACCGAGACCTGACCATGATGTCGATGGAGAAAATATCATTTTGCAAGACGGATGATTCTTGCCGAATATATTATATTGTGCTTCTTGGTATGAGCAAGATGTATGTTGTGTATATGATCTTCGCCTCCTCATGAGAAGCGGTGTAGTCATACGATCAATCTCTCCTCCTGGTGAGAGGCAAGGTAAAAGTTATGTATGGACTCTTTTGCACTTGGCATTGGCCGTGTGCGCTTGTCATAGTTTGTACGGAGCTGCAGTCGACTAGCCCTGTAGGGAACATCCCGCACCCACTCATGTACTCTTGTCATCAATCTCATCGGGAAACCATGATTCATGGCCTCTCTTCGACGGTATAATTTTCGGTCACTTGCACGAAAAATAGGACCAACGGATGCACGCACCATAGAACACGTGCTCTTGTCATCAATCTCATTGGGAAACCATGATTTATGGCCTCTCTTCGATGATGTAATTTTCGGTCACTTGCACGAAAAATCGGACCAACGGATGCACGCACCATAGAACACGTGCTCTTGTCATCAATCTCATCGGGAAACCATGATTTATGGCCTCTCTTCGAGGATGTAATTTTCGGTCACTTGCACGATAAATTGGACCAATAGATGCACGCATAATAGAATAATTTCTCGGGCGAGAAGTATAGGATATAGCCGCTGATCACTTATCATCGAAGAAGCTCCTCGCGGATGACGCCATGGCCACCGAAGAATGTGATTGGAGTGGATGGTGTGGTTTGCATGGATAGTCTCTCGTGATCGTCGCCGCTAGCGAATCGACCCAAGATTAAGACGTGCGTGGTGTAGCCGAGGATCTACGTCAAAGAGCAAAACGGTGATGAGGTCTCGTTTGGCTCCTTACGTCTGTGCGATCTCTCGTGGGACCGGTGCTTTTCCGGGCAGGCATGCGTGTCGCCTCTCGTCCGTGCCTCCGGCGTCCGTGTGCGTATCTGCCTGTGCGTGCTCACTCGTTCGTTTATATAGGCTTGACAGGGCTTGCCGATCAGGTCGGTTTGTTGGGAACGCGTCATGTTTTGAACCGATCTTATCTTAACGAGCTGGCCTACGTGACGAGAGCAATGCGATCACATTGCCGCTTACGCCGCTCGTGGCTAATCTCATGCAAATTGAATCCAGGCATGAGGCATCTGCAGACTCAATGACCTATGGGTCCATCAGCTAGGTAGGCTATTGATTAATTGTCCAGCATTGTTTTGATACATGCGTACAAGTCGTGTCAGAAAGGCATTATTGCTCCATAGATTGTGGCCTTAGATTTGCCACGTAGTGGTTATGGATGAGCAGCAACGTGTACTATATATACTTATTATTTTTTTTGCTCCTTCCATCGAATATTCAAGATTTTGGATACATGCAGCTGGTCGAGTGATGTTCAAAAGACTAGAAACTTTGCTGGCTCCTAGTTGATCCAATACTTCCGAACATCATATATCTTAAACGAGATGTTGGAAATATAATCTGTTTAGACCTTTCCGATGTGGACGATAAACTCTACAAAATAAGACCAATATCATATATATATTTCCATGAAAAAATATGTACCTTGTGGGACCCACACGTCATGGACCAGAGCAAACACATGAGGCAAACAAGTAGCTGATTTTCCATTGCTTGTGCTGCATGCATGCATGTGATCGACTGGTGCTCCAAAGCTCTAAAAGCTAGCTAGCTTTGTACATGTATGATCCAACACTTTTCAACATCATATTCCTCAAATGATAAATTAAAATTTTAATCTGTTCGCACCATGGCGATGTGCATGACGAATCCTATAGAATGAGCCGAATATCTTATATCGATATTTTCGTGAATATTTTGTATGATGTGGGCCCCACACATCATTGAGAAGAATTTTGCTAATTTACGCATGTGCGTGTATATAATATAGAATTTTTGGTATAAAAATTCGTCAAACACACCCATAGTATGATTTAATCATCTGTATTTCATTGTTGTTCCCGTGTAGTATTACGTTCTTGTCAAAATTAGTTCTTCTTTCATTTCCTTCGAGCCACACTGCAGCTACCTCCGAAGTGATTGGTGCGTTGTATGTTCTCTGATCTAATCTTTGGTCAAGGTTCAAGATAAGCCTGTAGTCATCAAGGTTTTCGGCTTGTCCCAAACTTCTAAACTGTGTAGAGTATGGGTTGACGCGTAGAATGTCGGTTATTATGCCAACTACGTGTTTGTCTTGCTCGTATGTTTCCTTGCGGCAATGGCGAACCGATGTTCTAAGGTTGGATCATCATCATAGAAGTATAGCTCCAGATGCTTTGGATCAGAGCCACCATTACCAAATGAGTTTATATTGTGATAGATCTGTCCATGAGCTCGAAAGGTGTATATACCAGCCATTCGCATGTCAGTTGTGTCTCTGTCAAGGTGGCAGTATAGAGTGGTAAATGAGAAGTGTCCGTTGAAAAATCTTATATTGTCCCGAAAATGTCTTGCATCTGATTCCTTGCTTGTCCAAAGTCTCATGAGTTCAGGTTGTGTATATGGGTTGGCAAGTTTTATTGTTCCTTTCTTGCAGCATAACCCGATAGTTTCATACTGAAACTTTTTTGCACCGCAGAATCTGCAATCTTGTTCAATCTTGAGCATGTGTGTATTGTATGGTATATTGCTGTAAACATGATCATATGGATCAGGGTTGTTAGAATCCTCGTCTTCTGTGATTTCCACTTCCGCTTCACTTTCCCAATCTGGTGTTTCGTAACATAATTTTCGTTAGTAAAGAAGTAATAGAATGATGGAGATATATATCAATTGATCGAGCATACCTTGACCACAGAACATGTATTCATCATCACTTGTGTTTCGTTCAAATATGACCTCATTATTACCTGTATAGTAAATTTTTCTTATAGATTATTTTTCCGTGCCATAAGAATATATATGAAATTGATTACCTTACCATCATCTTCATTGCAGAATGATTGTTTCAGTGCATCTGCGTCTTCGTTTGTTGGACACGCTGAAGTGGGGATATTTGTTCACAAAATATGGTTAGTTCTTCATACTTTATATTATTTTGGAAATATTGTTTTGGGAATGAATGGGTATTGTATAAAGTTTAGAGTACTACCGTTACCCGTGACTTCTGGCTACTTTAGAGGATTTATGTCACCATTGCCGTTTTTCATCATGGCTATTATGAGTTCGACACCCTTACGGTGTTCATCATCATTGGAGAAGGATTGCACTGTTGCATCTAGGTCTTTGTTGGTTGGACACAATGAATAGGTGATGCCTGTCAAAACATGGTTAGTTGTAAATAATCTATATTGTTTTTTCAACATATCAGTATCGTATAAAATATAGATTATTACCTTTAATCATGACTTGTGGTTGCTTTGGAGGTTCGGTGTCATCATTGTCGTTGTTCATCATGAATGTGTCTTCTTGTGATGACATTGGAACAACTTTTCTCTGTTTTGTTGAGAATTCGTCGTGACGACGGTGAAGCAATGTTTGTCTTTCTCCCGGTGTCACGGTCTTTCTTTGTCTTACATTTAAGTTAGATGTACTACATTTTTCTTCTGTTGCGATGTATGCAGGATTCACCATCGCGATTGATTCTTTGCATGGCGTGCTACGCTTCAACATCCTGTTAGCTGTAATTTGGTCTATTCTAGTCTTTTTTTTGTTCGGGCTGCATATTTGCATATCTCTGTCTATCTCGTGTACATTCTTTCATCCTTTGCTTTGATTCTTTTGTTTTTCTTGGTTGATAGGATTCACGACGTTTTTTTCATCATCTCTCGCTTTGCTTCTTCTGTGCATGTTTCTGCCTCTTTTGCTTTTCTTTGCTGATAGGCTTCACGGCGTTTTTTGAGTATCTCCTCCTTTTCTTCTTCGGTGCATCTCTGTGTCTCATTTGCTTTTCTTTGCTGATAGGCTTCACGATAGCCTTCGCGTTGTTTTCTCAGTATCTCCTGCTTTTCTACTTCCGTGCATCTTTCTGCCTCTTTTACTTTTTTTTGCTGATAGGCTTCACGGCGTTTTTTCAGTTTATCTTACTTTTCTTCATCAGTCATCTATGCATACCGTTCTCTATCCCTTTTCCCTCTATGTTCATTGGCATCCATGACGTGAGATTGTGACTCAAATGGACTTGAGATTGTGGCACAAATTGGCTTGCCTGCAATAGATTTTGTATATTGTTAGTATGAAAGCTGGATAATATTAACGAATTGTTATTGATCTAAATTTGTTATGGTTGAGACTAAATGAACTATTTCATATTTAAGAGTGAGCCAAAGATTTGACATAGATGACAACCACATTCAGGGTTGCAGATTGCATGAGATGCTAAGCTGCCTTGTGCCACTCTATGTGATGTACATCAGCTACATTTTTTTTGCTTGCAAAGATACCAGTTTTGCAAATTCAGCTTTTTGTGCGTAGCACCATCTTATACTTCAGAGGTACAACCTTGTATTTTTTTTAGCATGGCTTGAAAGCCGTTATCCTAAATGATCTAAATGGTCGTTAGATTGCTCACTTTGTTCCATAACCCTGAAGCTGTTTAGATCTTTATGCTAATATTATGTACCGTGCTCATGGAAAATTTGATTACTTGTTTCATTAGTTTTAAAAGAGTTGAGGTTTAAAAGATTTGGAATTTAAGAGCAGTGGTAGCAGAATATTACAGGGCTGACAACTATCCTCTGTTTGCTATATTGTTAGTATTAGTGCAACGAATTTGGTGTGAAACAGCTATCTTATACTGTCAAGAACTCCCTAATTATTTCGTTTTTCCCACTTGAGCAAACCAAATCACATACATGATGAGTATGTAGGAAAAAAATGTAATTTCAGTTAAAAACATGGAAGAAAGGGGCAGTAAGATTACAACTCGAAAATATGGATAGGACATGCACTGATATCAAATACTTCATGTTGGCAAGAGATAATTTGTTATTATTTTCATAAATCTCTAATTTCCGTTTGTTATTCTCTATTAGAGGTCAAGCAGTGCGGATTAAGAGTTCTAGTGAATTTGGCGGAACGGCAAAATTCGGGCGGAGACGGCAGAAGGGCAAGACAGCTACAGACTCACAGTGAGACGGCGAGGTTCCAACGAATTCGGCAAGATGCGGTGGACTCACGGCAAGAAGGTGTTGCTCAATAGTGGTTCTCTGGGAACAATCATAGCTAGCTATTTATTTTGACTGATCCAAGTCCTTGGCTCCTTGCACGAGTAGGACACGAGTTTTACTTGGCTGCATAGTCCAACTCGGACACGTACTCCTATTTGAGCAGGATTAGGATACAGGGCTATATGGTAAGATCGATTGTATCACTGTTTACATTTTTCGGTCCTGGTTACAAGCATGTAATACTCACTGAATTGCTTAACCGGTTGTAATTCATCATCTGATATTGTTTATAGTCGCTCCAGTACCAATGTATGGTCAGCTCCGGTACGAGTACCAGTACAAATTGGTCTATACGTTTATGGTCGCTCCAGTACCAGCAGTACCAGCGTACATATCAATATGAATAAAAATTAATTAATCGGTAGATTCTCCATTTCACTTTCCGAGTCATCATCATTGGCACTGCCGCTATGTTGTTGTATGTGGCCATCGTCCAAAAAACATATGTACTATTCTCATATTATACGATGAAAAAGAGCATATTACCTCGTTAAACAAAAAATTCAACTCGCATCTCAAAAAAAAAAAAAATCAGTCAGAACTCAGAACTCCCATTGTATTTTTCCCCCAATTTCTCTCTCACTTCCTCACGCTTGATCTCTTCTCTGTCTCATTTTCCCCACCATGCCGAGCCTCCCATAGTCCCATGGCCGCATCTCACCGGTGTTCGAATCCACCCATGGCCGCCCATAGCAGCACCTCGTTCACCCCGGCCTGCCTCCACCGAAGTCCCGTCCCTGCTCCATCCCTGCAACCGCGCATGGTCCCTCCCCTGCCTAGAAATGGCTTCACTGTCGCCAGGCCATGGCCGGCGCAGCTCCACCGGGTGGTTGATTCCAGCGCCCTCTCGCGCTTAGGTGCTCCGGGCTCAGGCTCGGAGGGCTGATCTTCCAGGCCACCCCACCCTACTTTCCATAGCCTGGCGCCACCGAGGCGGCGTTGCTGGCGTTGGGGATTCCGAGGCTCCATACACTCGCGACGAAGCTCAAGAAGAGGCGGAGCAAGAATCGCATCTAGGATGGCGCTGGACCGGCGTCCATTGCCGCTGAATGCTGCATGTCGCTGGATCGGTGTCCATTTGCGCTGGTTGATGGATGCTACTGGTGGTGTGCTGACGGCGATGCAGCCGAGCAGGAGTTCATCTCTGCGTCCGGCAACATATCATGACTGCCTCCGTGTGGCGGCCTGCACAGTCATCATCACCAACAAGGGGATCTTCTAGTTCAAGGTACCCTTATCATAGTGCGTCTCTGTACGGTTTAATCTGTAGATGTCCATTCGTTCAATTGAAGCAGTTGGTTCTTTGCCCCTGTCTGATTCAACGTATCTGAACCATCAACAAGAAAAAATCATTTGTCCTCTGTTTGCATTTCGAGTTCAAAGTGTGAATAATATTTCACTTCTACCTGGCCGCCGGCCGCCGTTGCACGCGAGAACAACACCTGCAGCAAGCAGCAACCTACTATAATCTACACATAGCAAGTAGAGCGCGAGAGCGAGTACTCACAACAAGCATAGGAAGCAGGGGTCGACAGCAGCAGGGCAGTGTGACGCCCACAAAACCGACATGCCGCCACCTCTGCTCCATGTCGTGTGGCTGCTCATCGTTGACACGCTACGCGTAGCCTTGCCCGCCCACTCCTGGGTTTCGAGCCACTTAGCGCATCTTCACCTGCCAGTGCCACCTAGGCGCAGCTACTCCATCGGAGTGTAGAGGCAGACGGGCATGCCAGGCTCAATGGCGAGGACGTGCATGGATGCGCCTGTTGTAACATCCCAAGTATGAAAACAACCCCTAGAATGTTTTATTTCTTGTTAATTTATGTTTTGCATCATGGCATCATAAGTTTTGCTTTTGTTTTCCAATTGTTTTCCTTTGTTTTCATTTGTTTTCCTTTGTTTTTCAATATGAACTTCAAACCAAAAATTCAAATCTTTGTTTCATACTTGTTATGTTACAAATTTCAAATAAAAATATTCAAATCAAAGCAATTATTTGTTTCCATTAAAGTTGTAATTTCAAACTATTGATTTGTTTCTTTCAGTAATTCATTTAATACCAAAACATTATTCAAATTCAATTAAATTTCCAAACAGCAACCATTTTGAAATTTATGAAAATTACAAAACAAATCAATCATTTGTTACCATTACACTTGAAATTAAAACTGTTAAATTGTTCTTTTCATTTAATCCATTAACACAAAAAATTCACTCAAATTCAAATAAAAATACAAACAGCAACATAATTTAAATATTTGAAAAACAAAAGTTTGCAAATTGTTGCTGTTATCATAAATAACCTATAACAATTTTTTCCTAAATTTTTCTAACCCTAAACCCTTCCTTTTTCTTCCTCTTTTCTTTTCAGCAAAAAAAAAACAGACACAAAAAAAAAACGCGCAGAGGGGGAGGCAGGCCAGTGGGCTGAGCCCACCACACCTACCCCAGGCCCAGCCCATCTCTCTCCCCATCCCCTACCTCTGTACGGCAGCTCATCGCGCATGCCCACGTCGACAGGTAGGAGATGGGACGGCCATCAGAGCGCCTCCCCCTCCTTATAACCTCCCCCGAGCGCTCCTCCCTCCTGCCCTAGCTTCCTCCTCCATCTCCCTCGCGCCGCCGTCGCCTTTTCGCCTCCTCCACTCCTCCGTTTCTGTCTGAATTTTCTGAACAGGCGAGGGGCTGCCATGGCCGTGAGTTAGCGGTGACGCGGGGTTGTTGTGGTCGTCGTCGAGGGTTTTGCTGCGCGGGAACGGGGCCGCCACACCTCCCTCTCCCTCCTCGCTTCATCGCCGGGGGCTGGGAAGCACACGATCACCGCCGCCGTCTCCGCCTGTCGCCGTCGACCACGGTCACCTCACCGAGCACGAGCACCTCCTCCTTTCTCTCCCCGGTGAGCATGTCCCCCTCCTTCTTTCCCTCTCTGCTCCCTCGTTTCAACCGCGCGCACAGCATGCAGCCCTTGCACACACGCAGCAGCAGCAGCAGACCGCGGCGCTCCTCGCCGGCAGCAGTCGCCGTCGGGGTTCAGTTAACTGAACCAAGGTTCAGTTTCGTCAGACTTTGAGTCTGAATCTGCACCACAAAACCCCGCGCGCAGCTAACCTGTCACGAATCGAGCCACAGCGCAGTGGCAACGCACCGCGCGCACGCACACGAGGCCAGGGTTCGATCCCCCGCCCCGCGGGTTTAAATCCCAACTTTTTCACAGCGCGCGCTGACAGGTGGGGCCCCCTGTCAGCGACCCTGCAGCCACGCGCGCGCACACACACGCCACGTGAGCGCCACGGTGTCAAGGGCCCCCTTGTCAGTGGCCTAGGCTAGGTCACTGCGAGGTGAAATTCGTTTCTGGCCCTTTTCTTTTTAAAATCCAGTCCCTGTAATTTACAGAATGGTCCCTGGTTTTCAAACCATCATAGATCCCTCAATTTAAATTCAAATTCAACATGTTAAATATGTTTTCCAAACCAAATTTAATTCTCTACATTTTTAAACCACTTGTGTACTGTTTTGAACATTTCAAATGTTTTCAAAAATTCAAATTCAAACAACTCATTCAAATTTGGTCAAATTCATAACTAATTCAAATTTAATTCAAATGGCACATATAAAATATGTTTTCCATGCAAAATTGAACCACCTTTCAAAATATAAACTTTGTTTCCTGTTTTTAATAATTAAAATTGGTTAAATAATTTAAATCTTGTTTAAGTCATTTAAAATTGCTAAATTCATAACTTGGTCAAATTAAATTCTTTTTGAACATATAAAATATGTTTTCAAGCCAGAAAAGTATAAACTTTCCAAATATGAATTTCATTTAATGTCTTGAACAAATAAAAATTCAAATGATTTCATACTTGAATTAAATTCATTTAAATCTTGTTTAAACTTGTTTAATTCATAATTAATTCATTTTAAATCCATTGTCAACAAATGAAACATGTATTCCACCTAAAGTTTTGTGTCCTTTCCAAATATGAACTTTGTTATCTATGTTGAACATTTAAAATTGGTGAAAACAACAAATGCTTGTGTAACTCCTTTAAGAAGCCAAATTTCATAACTTAATAAATAAAATTCCAAACTTGGTAAACACCTTTTCAATTTGAAGCTATTGTTGTTTTCTCATTGTTTTCTTCATCCATGCATCATTCTAATCAACTTTCACATGTTGGTTATTTGTAGATCATTTAATCCAACCTTAATTCATGGGCCCTTCCATATGCAATCCAAATTGCATATGGTCCCATTTAATTATGTTACCATGTCAACTAGCTTATCTTTGGTGCATCAATGAAATTGCCATGCATCATCCCATGTTTGTGCATTATGCCATGTTATTGATTGTTTGTCTCTCTGTGTTGTTTGTTTGCTTCTTCTCGAATAGACGACGGCGTTGAGACAGACGAGGTTTACGACACTACTTCTGAGGAGTTAGCCCAGTACCAGGCTACTGAGTTTGCAGGCAAGTATTCACTCACAGGAACCATTGTGTTCTTTCCACACTGGATACCGATACTTTTCGTTGTCTATTCTGCTAGCCTTAAGATTCGCTGCTTGTGTTCCGATCCTATCACATGTTATCCTGTAACCCTGATATAGCCTCACCTCCACACCTATAACCCCGTTGCTTGTTGCCTGTGTCTTACTAGCATGCTTAGGGTTGTTTATGCTCGAGTCTGATGTCCGTTATTTCTGTTACCTTATTTATTATGTTCTGGGGGCTCGATGTTAAACAACAACCTGTTAATGTTTGAGGTAATGATAATTTGATGATAAGGCACCGGCAGGAGGCCGGGTATGGTTTTGAGGCCTGCTAGTGTCGAACTCAGGAAAAGTTCTTGTCCTCTAGATCCATGATGAGCGCGCTAACCGCATGTGGGAAGCGTGTATGGGCGCCCCCCGCGACTTTGATTCGATTCGCATCTCGTCCAAATCGCCTCATTTAGTTCGGGTTTTCCATTTGCCGCATGCATATGCAGGTGCGAACCCGAGGCCAGGGTGGTAACTTTTGTAGTCGGCATTTAGGGAGACACGTTCTTAGAGTGCTATGAGGGTCCCCTTTTCTTCGTGGGGCTTGATTAGCCGTGCGCTCAATTGCACGGGGTTCTTTGGGCTTGATGCGAAGAAGAGTTTGGGTTGTGTTGAGTGTCTCGCTTGGTGGGTTTGATCCCCGTCTGGCGGGATATTCTTACGTGTACGGCCAAATTGGTGCATCCCTGCAGGGTTAAATCTTCTCGAGAAGCCGTGTTGTCCGCGGTTATGGATGACTTGGTGATAGGGCTGGCTAACAAGGATTAGACAACTTACACCTAATGGATAATAATTGGACTAGTAATAGACTTATTGACACAATAATTTGAACCATCATTAATCCAACTGTGTGGGTTGTCCTCGGATTGCTTCTTTGGATAAGGGGCGAGATCCAGGATGGGTTTGTTTGAGGTTAGTGGTAGTTGGTTCCGATACGCTATCTTATCCCCTTCTTTTTAGCCGGATGTTGTAGCGTGTCTCTCTGTTGGTTAGGCAGCCCGCTGCCGCACTTTATCACCTATCTTCTGTTGAACCCAAAGCATCTGTACTTGGTGTTGCCGGGTACACTTTGGTATCTTGTGCGTCTTGCTTGCCAGTACTCGTCTGTACTGACCCCTTTGGGGCTGCGTGTTCTGCAGACTACGTTTCCGAGGATCCCCATGGTGGCTACTACGTGGAGTATGACGAGGCTGCTGACGAGTAGATAGCGGACCCGAGCAGGATCCGAGACATCGTGGATGGGCTCTGTCTTTTCGTTTCCGGCCTCTTAGGCCTATTTGGATCTTGTCTGTACTCAGACACTTTGGATGCTTCCGCTGTGATGTAATGATGACTTGTTGGGACATGTGTCCTCTGGATGATTGTATTTGCTATCTCTGCTCTAGTGAGAGCTATTTGCAACTTATTTCAATCTTTTGTGTCTTAGAGATATGTTGTGATCACTTGTTCAAATGCCGTTGACGTACCATGTGTGTATGTTATGAAGTACGTCAACGGAAGTAGTCGGATTTCTATGGGATGGTTTACGCAGACGATGGATAGTAGAAAATGGTTGTCACACGTTTACGTGTTGGCCTTCTCATATTGAGATGCGGGTGCCGGTATGCCCCGTAAGCCATTTTTCTACTGTTTAGCGGACTGTGAGTTTCCTCTAGAAGTCCGGGTGCGAAAAATGGTATCAGAGCCTGTCTGCCTGTAGGATCCCTTTTACTGGTCGCAGTTGAGTGTAGAAACTATTTTGTAGCTATATAGGAAAAATGAAACGTGAGAGTAGGAATTCTGTTCTTTTATTTCTTTCCCCACCCACCCTCCCTTTTCTGGTAAGGAAGTGCAATATTGTTTTCTCTTCTCATCTAAACTTTAAAGTTAGGATTTCACGTATCCTGGTTTCTCTAGGATAGTTATATCTACTAGACCATAGGAATGGAGGTGGTTGTGACATGATTTATCATGTTGCCTACTCATGATTGAGAACGGAGGCGTGTAAGCCCCAGAAGCAGATCCTCTATTCCTTAAGCAGTAGATATTTATCCTTTAGAAGCCCGGATGGGTTTTCCGTAGTACCTCAGGAGTGTTTGGTCTCGTGTTTCCCCAATGTTGCTTCAATATCCTGTTCTTCTCAACATCCTTTTCGTCCGTTGAAACCTTGTTGTTGCTTGTCACTTCAGTTCTTCTACCGGCGTCTAATCAAAACTTCCCTATCATCTGCAGATGGATCTCAGGTTATACCCGTAGGTGGTTCGTATGACTCGTTGCGAGAGCACTGCCGGTTATCCGGAGATGCTGAGAGACATGGTCACTTTTCTGGGGTTCCGTTGGGCACCAGAGTACCAGGTCTACGAGCAGCAGCGAGAGTTTGACCAGACCTACTACCAGGCTATCGTCTACATTCTGTCAGATGATGGCATGAGCGTAGTCCCCTACGAGGCAGTAGGTTCCACAGTGGATATGGCCGTGCAGCAGGCAGCTTATGTGAGTCTCACCGTCCTTCGTGCTGACTACTGGGGATTTGACGATTCTATCTATCGCCACATCCCCCGTGGTTACATCACTTCGGAGGGAGCTCACTTCACGCTCTACGACAACTTGGATGTCTACGAGCATGATAACTCCAGGCTGCACACCACCGCTCAGTTTGTGAGGCACAGTGATGCAGTTGCCAGCACACTATCTCAGGAGTTGGCTTCAGTCAGAGAGCAGCTCTACCTTGCTTTGACTCGTGTGGCGACTTACACCACAGACTTTGTTGGAGACGTGCGCTTTGCACGTTTCGATCAGGCAGTTGGACGTCGTCTGCCAGATGCTGGAGGTTACGAGCCGATCAGAGGTCCACTCCTTAACCTCGGTGCTGGTTACACTGGGATTCCACGCGTTGGAGCACAGGGAGTCGACGCTATGTACTTCACCACACCTACAGTCGCTCTCAGACCACGTCAGATCTACGTGGATCGTCGTTCTACCTACTTTCGTGGGCGTGCTCCTCACTGTATCTCTCGCCGTACTCCTAGCCGCCGTCCTGCGTGATGAGCATGGGAGTACCGATGTATCCATTCTTAGCTATGTTTAGTTATCCTTTGGCATTCGAACCATTTATGGTGTGTTGGATATTCTGATGTATTTGAATATGTGATGATGTACCTGTTGGTTATCTATTCATGCGTCGGAATAATCTCTCTTTCGGTTTCCAAGTCTATCCTTTTCTATTGTTGTGCTAAAATGCATTCCCATTCAGGATGCCGCCAACAAGGAACAACCCGCCTGAGCCACCACCAATCACGGAGTTGTTGACTCAGATGACCCAAGTCATGGCACAGATGGCCCAGTTTCAGACTAATCAGCACAACAACCAGACGGCTCCACGAGTCAGCATCAAGGAGTTCCTCAGTCTGGGTCCGAGAGCTTTCGTGGCGACACGCGAGCCTCTGGACGCTGATGACTGGATCCGTGAGATAGCTAAGGCTCTGGAGATTGCTCACGTAGCTGAAGAAGACAAGGTCAAGTATGCCTCCTATCTGCTGAAGGGTCAGGCAGCTACTTGGTGGGAGAACTTCTAGGCCATGAGAACTGGGATACCAGTCACGTGGGGTTGTTTCAAGGAAGTCTTCCTGAAGCACCACATTCCAGATGGTCTCATGGAAAGGATGCGTGAAGAGTTTTGCTCACTCAAGCAGGGCAAGTTGGACCTCATCGGGTATCAGAGTGAGTTCAATCGCCTCGCTCGTTACGCTGGTGATGAGGTGTCCACTGAAGCTAAGAAGATGGCAAGGTTCCGCAGAGGGTTTAACCCGGAACTCAAGTATGCCCTTACCAATGTCAAGGCCAACAGCTTCGAGGATCTCGTTAACACCGCGCTCAATGAAGAAAATGGGCGCAAGGCGTTCGAGGAGTCTCGTAAGCACTCGCGTGAGGGTGGTTCCTCCTCCAACATGACCACCCCTCCGCAGAAGCGCCGCATCTGGGTACCAAATGGTGCTGTCACTCGGGCTCCATATGCCCAAGCTTCTCCAGGCTTCGCTCCCCGCCCACCCAACCCTGCTCAGATGCATGATCCAAGGGCTTCGATGGGGCAGCCAAGGCCAGGGCCTCCTCGTGTCGTCAGTTGCTACAAGTGCAAGCAGACGGGACACTACGCCGACAAGTGCACGCAGAGGCAGCTACCTCCACCACCACCTCGTCCCAACACAAACCAGGCAATGGTGCGCGCTCCCCCACCTAAGGCCTTCAACTCCAACAACAGGCCTGTCGGGAGGACCGCAAGGGTGAATCATGTCAAGATCGACAAAGCTGAGGAAGCTCCTGACGTCGTTCTCGGTACATTTCCCGTAAACTCTAATCCAGCTAAAGTGTTGTTTCATACCGGGGTGTCACATTCTTTCGTTTCAAAGATCTTTGCGACAGCAATTAAACTCCCTTTTGTTGGTTTGGGTTCCCCGCTAGTGGTAAACTCCCCTGGAGCAACTATGCAAACTTCCAAGATCAGTCACAGAAATCAAATTCTAATTGGAGGCCACATATTCCTTGCTTCTCTCATACTGCTTGGCAATTCTGACATTGATGTCATTCTTGGTATGGATTGGCTGAAAGCCAATAAGGCAAGGATTGATTGTGCTCAAAAGTCAATAACTCTGTCCCACCCTTCTGGCCAGATAATCTATTCTCCAAATGAATCAAGTTACTTTCAGCTGTGCAACCTCGATACAAAACCTCTACCTTCACTTGAAAATGTTCCGGTGGTTTGCGACTTCCCTGACGTCTTTCCAGAAGAGTTGCCAGGGATGCCTCCGGACAGAGCTGTTGAGTTCGTGATCAAACTTGAACCAGGTACTGCTCCAATCTCTAAGCATCCCTACAAGATAGGAACTCCCGAGCTAAAGTTGTTGAAGGAAGAAATTGATATGTACATGGAAAAAGGTTACATTCAACCTAGTTCCTCGGCTTGGGGTTGCCCAACTCTTTTCGTTGCGAAGAAGGATCACACAAAGAGACTCGTTGTTGACTATCGTCCTCTTAACGAGAAAACCATCAAAAACAAGTATCCAATTCCTCGTATCGATGATCTTTTTGACCAACTTGCTGGAGCCTCAATATTCTCCAAGTTGGACTTGAGAATGGGGTACCATCAAATAAAGATCAGAAAAGAGGATATTCCAAAGACACCCTTCACCACTCGCTACGGTCTATATGAATTCACCGTCATGTCCTTTGGTCTCACCAATGCACCGGCGACTTTCTCTCGACTCATGAATTCTGTCTTCCATGAATACCTCGACAAGTTCGTTGTGGTATATCTCGATGACATTCTTGTCTACTCAAAATCCGAGGAAGAACATGAAGAACATCTTCGTCTCACTCTCATGAAGCTTCGCGAGCATCGTCTTTATGCCAAGTTCTCCAAATGTGAGTTCTGGATTTCAGAAGTTACTTACCTTGGTCATGTCATCTCAGCCAAGGGCATAGCCATTGATCCAGAAAAGGTTAAAGCAATTGTGGATTGGAAACCTCCAAAGACGGTGAAGCAAGTAAGAAGTTTTCTTGGCTTGGCTAGCTATTGCCATCGTTTCGTCCAAAACTTCTCCAAGATTGCTAAACCTCTCACAGATCTCACAAAGAAGGACAAGAAGTTCGTTTGGTCTCCACAATGTGATGAAAGTTTCAATCTCCTGAAGACTAAACTCACTTCTACACCAGTTCTGGTTGGCCTAGATCCTACCAAACCTTTCCAAATATTCTGTGATGCATCTCTCCAAGGTCTAGGTGCAGTTCTTATGCAAGAACGTCAAGTTGTGGCTTATGCTTCACGTCAGTTGAACGCACATGAGCTCAATTATCCCACTCATGACCTTGAACTTGCAGCAGTTGTGTTTGCCCTCAAGAAATGGAGGCAATACTTGTTGGGTAATCGCACTGAAATCTTTTCCGATCATAAGAGTCTGAAATACATCTTCACTCAACCAGATCTAAACCTCAGGCAAAGGAGATGGATTGAAAAGATCAAAGACTTTGATCTTACCATTTCTTACACTCCAGGCAAGGCTAATGTTATGGTCGATGCTCTCAGTCGCAAGTCGTATTGCAATAATCTCATGATCATGGAAAGCCAACCTCCTCTTCATGAAGAATTCCAGAAGCTCAACCTTGGTATTGTTCCTCAAGGCTATCTTGCAAACTTGAGAGCCACACCAACTCTCAAGGACAAGATTCGTTCTGAACAACTTCGTGATGCTGAAATCAAGAAGATGGTAGAACACATCAAAGAAGGCAAGGAGAAATTTAAGTCCTTCTCAGTTGATGACAAGGGAACTGTGTTCTTTGAAGGACGCATTGCAGTTCCTCAAGTTCAAAGTCTCAAATATGTCATTCTCAAGGAGGCTCATGAAACTCCTCTCTCCATACACCCTGGAAGTACAAAGATGTACCAGGATCTCAAGACACTGTATTGGTGGCCTAGCATGAAACGTGAAATTGCTCAATACGTTTCTGAATGTGACGTTTGTCAACGTGTCAAGGCAGTTCATCAGAAAACAGCCGGTCTTCTCCAACCTCTGAAAATCCCTGAGTGGAAGTGGGACATGATCGAAATGGACTTCGTCACTGGTTTCCCAAAGTCCAAGAGGGGGAACGATGCAATCTTCGTTGTCATTGATCGACTCACTAAAGTAGCTCACTTCTTTCCTGTCAAAGAGACAATCTCAGCTAGTCAGTTCGCAGAGCTCTACACAGCAAAGATTGTTCCTCTTCATGGTGTTCCATTGGAAATAAGCTCAGACCGTGGAAGCATATTCACTTCTCATTTCTGGAAAAGCTTTCAAGAAGCTTTGGGCACCAAACTTCTGTTCAGCATAGCCTATCACCCTCAGTCTCAAGGGCAAGTCGAAAGAGTCAATCAGATTCTCGAGGATATGCTCAGAGCATGTGGTATCTCTTTTGGCATGAAATGGGAGGAATGTCTTCCATATGCTGAATTCTCCTACAACAACAGCTTCCAGGCAAGCCTAGGCATGGCACCATTTGAGGCTCTCTATGGCCGCAGATGCAGGAGTCCAATCAATTGGTCTGGAGCTGGTGAACGTTCACTCTTAGGCCCTGACATTGTTAAGGAAGCCGAAGAGAAAGTTCGCATCATTCGTGACAATCTCAAGATTGCTCAGTCTCGTCAGAAAAGCTACTATGACAACAAGCACATGGATATGATCTATGCACCTGGTGACAAAGCATATCTCCGTGTAACTCCCCTCAGAGGCACTCATCGTTTTGGTGTCAAAGGAAAGCTTGCACCAAGATATATTGGTCCTTTCAACATTCTCTCAAGGCGTGCGGAAAATGCCTATCGTCTTGAACTGCCAGAAAAACTATCTAAGGTGCACGATGTGTTTCACGTGTCACAGCTCAAGAGGTGCTTCAAAGATCCAGAACGTGCAGTTGATCATGATTCCATTGAACTGCAAGAAGATCTCTCGTATGAGGAGCACCCTATTCGAATCCTCGATGAGACCGAGCGCAAAACTCGCAACAAGAGCACAAAGTTCTTGAAGGTGCAGTGGTCTCATCATTCCGATAAAGAGGGAACGTGGGAGACTGAAGAGGATCTTCGCAAGAAGTATCCGGACCTTTTTTCTTCTCAGTAGGAATCTCGGGGCGCGATTCCTTCAAGGGGGGGCGTTTTGTAACATCCCAAGTATGAAAACAACCCCTAGAATGTTTTATTTCTTGTTAATTTATGTTTTGCATCATGGCATCATAAGTTTTGCTTTTGTTTTCCAATTGTTTTCCTTTGTTTTCATTTGTTTTCCATTGTTTTTCAATATGAATTTCAAACCAAAAATTTAAATCTTTGTTTCATACTTGTTATGTTACAAATTTCAAATAAAAATATTCAAATCAAAGCAATTATTTGTTTCCATTAAAGTTATAATTTCAAACTATTGATTTGTTTCTTTCAATAATTCATTTAATACCAAAACATTATTCAAATTCAATTAAATTTCCAAACAGCAACCATTTTGAAATTTATGAAAATTACAAAGCAAATCAATCATTTCTTACCATTACACTTGAAATTAAAACTGTTAAATTGTTCTTTTCATTTAATCCATTAACACCAAAAATTCACTCAAATTCAAATAAAAATACAAACAACAACATAATTTAAATATTTGAAAAACAAAAGTTTGCAAATTGTTGCTGTTATCATAAATAACCTATAACAAATTTTTCCTAAATTTTTCTAACCCTAAACCCTTCCTTTTTCTTCCTCTTTTCTTTTCAGCAAAAAAAAAACAGACACAAAAAAAAACGCGCAGAGGGGGAGGCAGGCCAGTGGGCTGAGCCCACCACACCTACCCCAGGCCCAGCCCACCTCTCTCCCTATCCCCTACCTCTGTACGGCAGCTCAACGCGCATGCCCACGTCGACAGGTAGGAGATGGGACGGCCATCAGAGCGCCTCCCCCTCCTTATAACCTCCCCCGAGCGCTCCTCCCTCCTGCCCTAGCTTCCTCCTCCATCTCGCTCGCGCCGCCGTCGCCTTTTCCCCTCCTCCACTCCTCCGTTTCTGTCTGAATTTTCTGAACCGGCGAGGGGCTGCCATGGCCGTGAGTTAGCGGTGACGCCGGGGTTGTTGTGGTCGTCGTCGAGGGTTTTGCTGCGCGGGAACGGCGCCGCCACACCTCCCTCTCCCTCCTCGCTTCATCGCCGGGGGCTGGGAAGCACACGATCACCGCCGCCGTCTCCGCCTGTCGCCGTCGACCACGGTCACCTCACCGAGCACGAGCACCTCCTCCTTTCTCTCCCCGGTGAGCATGTCCCCCTCCTTCTTTCCCTCTCTGCTCCCTCGTTTCAACCGCGCGCACAGCACGCAGCCCTTGCACACACGCAGCAGCAGCAGCAGACCGCGGCGCTCCTCGCCGGCAGCAGTCGCCGTCGGGGTTCAGTTAACTGAACCAAGGTTCAGTTTCGTCAGACTTTGAGTCTGAATCTGCACCACAAAACCCCGCGCGCAGCTAACCTGTCACGAATTGAGCCACAGCGCAGTGGCAACGCACCGCGCGCACGCACACGAGGCCAGGGTTCGATCCCCCGCCCCGCGGGATTAAATCCCAATTTTTTCACTGCGCGCGCTGACAGGTGGGGCCCCCTGTCAGCGACCCTGCAGCCACGCGCGCGCACACACACGCCACGTGAGCGCCACGGTGGCCAGGGCCCCCTTGTCAGTGGCCTAGGCTAGGTCACTGCGAGGTGAAATTCGTTTCTGGCCCTTTTCTTTTTAAAATCCAGTCCCTGTAATTTACAGAATGGTCCCTGGTTTTCAAACCATCATAGATCCCTCAATTTAAATTCAAATTCAACATGTTAAATATGTTTTCCAAACCAAATTTAATTCTCTACATGTTTAAACCACTTGTGTACTGTTTTGAACATTTCAAATGTTTTCAAAAATTCAAATTCAAACAACTCCTTCAAATTTGGTCAAATTCATAACTAATTCAAATTTTATTCAAATGGCACATATAAAATATGTTTTCCATGCAAAATTGAACCACCTTTCCAAATATAAACTTTGTTTCCTGTTTTGAATAATTAAAATTGGTTAAATAATTTAAATCTTGTTTAAGTCATTTAAAATTGCTAAATTCATAACTTGGTCAAATTAAATTCTTTTTGAACATATAAAATATGTTTTCAAGCCAGAAAAGTATAAACTTTCCAAATATGAATTTAATTTAATGTTTTGAACAAATAAAAATTCAAATAATTTCATACTTGAATTAAATTCATTTAAATCTTGTTTAAACTTGTTTAATTCATAATTAATTCATTTTAAATCCATTGTCAACAAATGAAACATGTATTCCACCTAAAATTTTGTGTCCTTTCCAAATATGAACTTTGTTATCTATGTTGAACATTTAAAATTGGTGAAAACAACAAATGCTTGTGTAACTCCTTTAAGAAGCCAAATTTCATAACTTAATAAATAAAATTCCAAACTTGGTAAACACCTTTTCAAATTGAAGCTATTGTTGTTTTCTCATTGTTTTCTTCATCCATGCATCATTCTAATCAACTTTCACATGTTGGTTATTTGTAGATCATTTAATCCAACCTTAATTCATGGGCCCTTCCATATGCAATCCAAATTGCATATGGACCCATTTAATTATGTTACCATGTCAACTAGCTTATCTTTGGTGCATCAATGAAATTGTCATGCATCATCCCATGTTTGTGCATTATGCCATGTTATTGATTGTTTGTCTCTCTGCGTTGTTTGTTTGCTTCTTCTCGAATAGACGACGACGTTGAGACAGACGAGGTTTACGACACTACTTCTGAGGAGTTAGCCCAGTACCAGGCTACTGAGTTTGTAGGCAAGTATTCACTCACATGAACCATTGTGTCCTTTCCACACTGGATATCGATACTTTCCGTTGTCTATTCTGCTAGCCTTAAGATTCGCTGCTTGTGTTCCGATCCTATCACATGTTATCCTATAACCCTGATATAGCCTCACCTCCACACCTATAACCCCGTTGCTTGTTGCCTGTGTCTTACTAGCATGCTTAGGGTTGTTTATGCTCGAGTCTGATGTCCGTTATTTCTGTTACCTTATTTATTATGTTCTGGGGGCTCGATGTTAAAAAACAACCTATTAATGTTTGAGGTAATGCTAATTTGATGATAAGGCACCGGCAGGAGGCCGGGTATGGTTTTGAAGCCTGCTAGTGTCGAACTCAGGAAAAGTTCTTGTCCTCTAGATCCATGATGAGCGCGCTAACCGCATGTGGGAAGCGTGTATGGCGCCCCCCGCGACTTTGATTCGATTCGCATCTCGTCCAAATCGCCTCATTTAGTTCGGGTTTTCCATTTGCCGCATGCATATGCAGGTGCGAACCCGAGGCCAGGGTAGTAACTTTTGTAGTCGGCATTTAGGGAGACACGTTCTTAGAGTGCTATGAGGGTCCCCTTTTCTTCGTGGGGCTTGATTAGCCGTGCGCTCAATTGCACGGGGTTCTTTGGGCTTGATGCGAAGAAGAGTTTGGGTTGTGTTGAGTGTCTCGCTTGGTGGGTTTGATCCCCGTCTGGCGGGATATTCTTACGTGTACGGCCAAATTGGTGCATCCCTGCAGGGTTAAATCTTCTCGAGAAGCCGTGTTGTCCGCGGTTATGGATGACTTGGTGATAGGGCTGGCTAACAAGGATTAGACAACTTACACCTAATGCATAATAATTGGACTAGTAATAGACTTATTGACACAATAATTTGAACCATCATTAATCCAACTGTGTGGGTTATCCTCGGATTGCTTCTTTGGATAAGGGGCGAGATCCAAGATGGGTTTGTTTGAGGTTAGTGGTAGTTGGTTCCGATACGCTATCTTATCCCCTTCTTTTTAGCTGGATGTTGTAGCGTGTCTCTGTAGTTGGTTAGGCAGCCCGCTGCCGCACTTTTGTATCACCTATCTTTTGTTGAAGCCAAAGTATCTGAACTTGGTGTTGCCGGGTACACTTTGGTATCTTGTGCGTCTTGCTTGCCAGTACTCGTCTGTACTGACCCCTTTGGGGCTGCGCGTTCTGCAGACTACGTTTCCGAGGATCCCCATGGTGGCTACTACGTGGAGTATGACGAGGCTGCTGACGAGTAGATAGCGGACCCGGGCAGGATCCGAGACATCGTGGATGGGCTCCGTCTTTTCATTTCCGGCCTCTTAGGCCTATTTGGATCTTGTCTGTACTCAGACACTTTGGATGCTTCCGCTGTGATGTAATGATGACTTGTTGGGACATGTGTCCTCTGGATGATTGTATTTGCTATCTCTGCTCTAGTGAGAGCTATTTGCAATTTATTTCAATCTTTTCTGTCTTAGAGATATGTTGTGATATCACTTGTTCAAATGCCGTTGACGTACCATGTGTGTATGTTATGAAGTACGTCAACGGAAGTAGTCGGATTTCTATGGGATGGTTTACGCAGACGATGGATAGTAGAAAATGGTTGTCACACCTTTACGTGTTGGCCTGCTCATATTGAGATGCGGGTGCCGGTATGCCCCGTAAGCCATTTTTCTACTGTTTAGCGGACTGTGAGTATCCTCTAGAAGTCCGGGTGCAACACCTGTCAGGAGCCCGCGCGAGCGCTCACGCTGCGATTGCGGTACCCACCCATGCCGTCCACCACGCCGAGGAAGTGCGCGCCCTCGTCATGGTCTGGTAGGTAGCACGAAGCCCACTCCATCCTGTGAACCACTCATCGCGTCATCCGAGAGGCACTTCGTGGAGTTTGCTGGGTTCCTTCGCATCGATGTCCTTCGAAACCAGAGGTGGCGGCAGCAGCACGAAAACGACGAAGCTAGCAACACATGTTTCCTCGATGCCTGCTTGTGCGGGCATGAAACAACAACCGAGTCTGAACTCGGAACACGACGTGGAGAGCGTCGGGGTTCAATCGTCGATCTAGCTCTGCTGGATATCCTCCAACCTCTCTATTGTGGGCTTTTTTCTCTTCCACATGTCTGCTGGATATCCTCCAACCTCTCCATCGTGGTTTCCTCTTCCACATGGCTGGCTTTGTAGAAACCAAATAATCCTGTTATTTTAGATTCAGTTGTTGCCTGAAGATACCACATCACTGAATATCTTTGTTTTTCTGCAATCAACTAAATGACTTGTCTGAATTGGCCCTTTTCCTCTTCTACATGGTTGGCTTTGTAGAAACCAAATAATTTCCTATTATTGTACATTCCGTTGTTGCCTGAAAATACCACATCACTTAATATCTTGGTTTTGTAACCTGGCCACAGTGCCAAAGCCATCATCGTCGATTCGTCAAGTCTGGTAGATAGTATCTTTAATGTTGTAACTTCTCTCTCTCTTCTTATGAATTTTTATTGGTTTACTCTGAAGAAAATTAAGGACCTATATATGTGTATGCGGTCGAGAGTTAATTAAATTGATTGATCCGTCAAAGTAGTTGTGATTGGTTGTGATCCGTGGTACTAATCTGTAATGGTAAATGATACCTCTGGTTTTGCTGAGCTCACTTGATAGTACCTGGATAAGTCTGCATATGTTTTTCTACTACTCAACGTGGAAGTTCAGTGAATGCTGGAACGGGTTGTAGTATTCTACAACAGGCAAACGATCCCCATTTGATTTGATTTGGTTCGTTAACACATCATATCTCTAACTCTGACCGGCCAGAACACTCTAAAAATCGTATCACGAATCCCTGCATGTCTTATTTATCATATCCAGCGTTTACAGTCGCCTGTCAGCCAGATTAGTATACTTCCCATCCCCCTTTTAGCTGCCCCTCTCTCTGAATATGAAACATTACCTGAATTCTCAAGAGAAATTCTATTTGACGATGTAATCGATAAAGCTATGAAACATGATTGGATTATATGGGAGATATATATATTAGATGAAAACATGAAGCAACTTTGCCTCATTTGGAATTGATAGAAAAAAGACGTATTGGCACAATAACTGATTTTAAGGCAAGTACGACGTTTTGGACACAAAGAAAAACATCACAATTGGCTAAACCTAGGTAGTTCCTGAAAGTTGGAAAAACTAAATTCTAGGAGTGCGTGACAGCCTCTAGGTCCATGGAGATAGTTGATGAGCAGCAGCTGGAAATGTGGATTCTTTATTGGTCTTTGTTTCCTTGCGATCTTCAGGTCTTGAAATTCATGTTGGTTTGGGTTTTCCGGATACAGTTGATGAAGTCTAAGACACCAGCAGGCATGTTGTCTTCACAGTCATTCTCCTTGAATGTTAATAGTAGTCCCAAAATCTTCTTTCTGATTTCATATCCATCCTATACATTGATCATATTTAGTAAACGAATAAGGTTACCAGTCATATTTTGTAAAAAAGATAATGATTTAAATGCTTATGATGTTAGCCTTAAAAAATGGCAGGTGCACTTCTCCATCTTCCCATGTGGATATGAAGAGGCTAACAAGATAACCGGACAATTCACTATAAATTATAAGAATATAAATTAGTACTCAATGTCAAAATATTCAGTACATTAAATGTTTAGGCAACTACATAGTCTCTCTCTCTTAAAAATTGTTACCTTTTGTGACCCGCAATATCATGTACTACTTTTTGTTGCCATAGAAAAATATTCTCATTCCATGTAGACCCAGGGCATTCCTTTGACATAGCTTTGGGTAAATATTCAGCAATCCACAAAATTGTGTGCACATATTTTGCTAGTGGGTTGAGTTGGTACATTGGATCAATAGGAGCGGGATCCAAAATGTAAACAGTTCTGGTATCCTTATCCAGTATGAATAGAATAAAATCATGGTAGGATTGTATCGGAATAAAAATCTAAAAATAGCAGGCTAGATATTAGATATATGAAAAATAATAATCGTGGTGTCACTTATAATGAATTTATCTTACCGATTTGCATGATGAAACACTATACTTTGATACCAGGCCAGCTGCGAACAGAATTGTTCCATATCTAACTTTTTTCGGTAGTCCGGATGTCGTCCATAATCAACAGTAATCTAGTATATATTTTTAGAAAGGTGATAAAAATAATTTATATATATATATATGTAGACAAAAAAATGAAGTTAATGTAAAATATACCCAAAATTACATGTCAAGATAATGTTTGCATATTAATCCTCCTCTCTTTTTAACTGTTTGGATGTCGTCAAACATAATTTTCCGTACGACCAAATTGAAACAATCGCGGTCCATTGGCAACTTGTCCTTTAGCATTTCTTGTAGTTTTTGTAGACTCAAACTAATGGAATATGGTTGAGTGCTTTGTATCCAAAATTTCCTGTAAATCATTGTGAAAAAGAAAATAAGATAAAATAAAATTATCTGCAATACAAAATATATAGTGGTTTACTCTAAAGCTTCCGCAGAATTGATTGATTTGATGTAGCTGCAAAGTCCTCCGACTAACTCATGTAGGCTCATGTTAGAAAGAACAGATATCAGCGATTGATATTTGTTTTCAACAGATATTGAGTTTAATTCTTTTGATTGATTCTTATCAAATGGCATGTCCGACATTATACAATCATTTGGATCTCCCTTGGTGTCATCGATTTCAGGCATTATAGTCGATGGTGCCTTGTTATTTTTCCAACATAATAGTATTGCAGCTAACTTATATCTAAAAGAAGTAATCATTTCCTTTAGTGACAAACAAATATTAGCATATATATAATATGAATGAAATGAAACGGAATTATAATAAAACAACGTAGCTATTTACCTATGTAATCGGCTTAGATAGCGTAAATCCAGTCCAATATTCCATGAATTTGAGCATAAATAAACCACAAGATGAACTACATAATTAAGAGAAAAACTAAGTACTTCACATCGATCATAATATTTTTATATGGTTATAATTATAAATAACATATGTGCTATATGTACCTGTCATCCTGGAGTCGTTTTTGTAGTTGTTCTATAATCGGCCATCTAATAACATTAAGGTCTTTCCAATTATGATTATTCAAATTTTCTTGACCTTTAAGAATGTCCAAATGATACCGTAGTCCTTGCAGCTGTAAATTAACGATAAACATAAGCGGCAGATTCATCCACAACATTTCATGAAAAAATATTATAAATAGTATAGTAACTAACCGTAGTAGTGAGGTCATCTCGACTATGCTTCCAGCACAATGAGTCAAGTACTTGTATCTCATACTTCTCAACATTGATGGAAGCTAAATACCAATGCGAGTCCTTGATATTTATTGGAAGATGAATCTACAATCAAGACAAAGTTATTTGTAAAGATGTAAAATCACGAATTAATAAATCTACTAAACCTAAAATTTGACATAAGGGATATCGATGTTACCAAGTCATGGTTGAGATAGTTTTTTACCAGCTTTGTCATACAGCTAGGTCCATCTATTCCAATTTCACCATCTCGTTTTAAGAGTCTGGTAACAAAGGGATTCTCGTAATATACTTTAGCATCATTCTGATTTTTCTCACATAGTTGGTCCTTCATGCAACCTATATATGCACTGATTACCTATAAAAGAAAACATTGGTAATGGGTATTTAATAATCACAAGCTATGTAATTGTTAGAAAAGGTTACTTACTTCATCATCTAGCCATGTTTCTTTATCCAGCAAGCACACCAAATAACGTTGTTTGATACGTATGCCATCTATCTCCACCAATATATCTTCTTTAAAAGATTCTTCTATAACATAATGAGCACAATCATCCTGTTCGGTCACTGCATAATCTGCAAAAAGAGTTGAATAAATTGAAGCAAGAATATGTTGAATATATCTTGATGTAATTATAATGAAAGAGTAGGTATAGAAGTTAGAAACAATATTTACCTTGTGGGAGGTAATCATAAATTACATTATTTATTATAGGTTCTGGTTCAATGGGTTCTGGTTCATCTGAGTCCTTATGAGCATGCTCTGAAATTGATTGATTATCACTATCTTCTGAAACTATTTCTTCATTCATCAATGCAGAAGCTGGAGATAACGGCGACCTGGTTGGTGATGGCATTGGATCATCATTTATTTGACTATCTGATTCTGAACTAATCGACTCAGAACACTCAGAAACCAGGGATGATGCTGAGATGACAGGTGATGACAATGGATCATTCAAACCACTTAATTCAGAACATTTTGCTTTCTTTAAAGGCCGTTTATCGAAATCCTCAATAATGCTTGCTTCAATAGTTTGTTCCATTTTCTGCAATCACAACAATACTCATGTCAGACATTATAATTTGTGCTTACAACAATTTGGTGCAAATATACATGAAGAACAATTGCTTTTCTACATAAGACGAGGTATTTGTGCATGTCTATCAAACAATATAAGACATGTAACAGTTCAAGTCACGTGTAGATGAACACAAAAGCAAAGCTCCTTTTTTTCTGATACCAGATTCAATTACTTGTAATAGGGATTGCATCAAGCAAAGCAAACTGTATTACTTGCATGGATCAGTCTTTGTCTTAGGTACTTGCATGGATCAGTCTTTAACTGAAGGTAATAACCAATCCTAGCCAATCTCTCATAAAGGGCTCACATGAGGAGATTCAGTTACTTGTAATAGTGATTGCATCAAGAAAACTGAGAAGAATCTCCTTCTAAATCTTTTATAGCACAACAATAACTGGGAGCTAGACTACATTAATAAATCATGTTACCGTGTGCAGTTTTATCATAATTCCTAGAAGCGGTCAACCAAAGAATGTCATAAATCCAAATCTATTCAATATGAACCGAGGGAGAGCTGAATTTTTTGTCCTTCCGAACTGTATTTGTCTTATTAGGTACTTGCATGATCAGTCTTTAACTGAAGGCAATCAACAATCCTAGCCAATCTCTCGTAACAGACTCACATGAGGAGAAGTGATTACCGTATTCGGCACGTCGCACATTCGTATTTTATAGAATAGCAAGAGCTGATTGAGCATCAACTTCTATGGTTTATCTTATTTAACAAAAGGTAATAACCAATATCTCGTAACAGGCACACCTCGGAAGAAGTGATTACCGTATCGGACATTGTCGCAAGGCCAAGCAGGGACGACGGAGAGTTCCGGTTAGCAGAACAGCATGAACGTGGAGCCGGAGGGGATCTTCAGGCGGGCAGAACTCTAGGCTGGAAAATTTAGAGCTGGGGTTTCGAGGCCTGGCAATGAGAAGCTGGCAGAAATCCTGGCTAGGCACTTCCGAGGTGGGGTTCTGATTAGACCAAGGGATTCCATCGATTTTTATACAGGGATCATGTGGTCGAAGCATAGTATGTCTCGGTGTGCTGCTCGTATAGGAGTCCGTGAAGCCCCCGTGGTGCAGCATAGTTCCTGTCGTATCCGTATAGCAGCTAGTTCGTCTCGTTTCCGTATTCCTGCTTAGCTCTTTCCCAACCTTTCGATCCTTGTTATGGCCCTTAGGCCCAACAGTGCAACTTAGGCCCAACATGTGACGATCCATAAGGGCAACATGTGGTAGATGAACCCTTTAGGCCCAACATGTAGCGACACATACTAACCATGTTTGACGTACCAAGTAGCGAACGAAGGAAGCGTTAGCTCCTTTATTATTAGGTAAAGATAAGGTAAAAGGTATAGATATAGATATTTATATGTACCGATGGTCTCGATTCTCCTAGCTAGGACACCGGAACGCATGTCATGTTTCCCAGGAACGAACACGTACGCGTGGGTTATGTTCAGCTTACAATACTACATCATACTTAAAAGGATCAAATCATGTATATCGAGATTAATTACTGTTTGATATGAACTCGTCATACTTACAAGGGCAACTAAGAGATACTCAAAGCGTGGTCGGCGGACTGGGCCGCGGACCCCCGACTTGAGATCAAACTATGGCAATGCCCCCCCCCCCCCCCCCCCCCCAACCCCCAAATATGAACTTTGTCCCTTAGTACTTTATTTTTTTTAGCAGGATCGGATAAATGTCATGTAAATTGTTTTAGAACACAAATTTAAAGTTTATTCATGAAAATAAAAGGTTTTGGCAGTGCAAATTTAAAAGTTAAACATGTTTGCAGCAAATTATAGGAAAACGAGCTACCGGATTCCTATGAAATTCCACATATACTCGACTTAGGCGCCAAAACGCGGTATCCTCCTGGCCCCATAAAATGATGGTACTATTTCTTATCCGCATTAGCCTTATTTTTTTTCGACATTTCCTTGAAATGCTCCGATTTCTTCTGCGTCACAAATTATGTCCAATCATCTCTCAGTTTCTCATGTTGTCCAGTGAAAAGCGGAGTCTTGCCCTTGCTGACATATTCACGGAACAATTTTTTCTTGAAGTTCCGGAATGCTTCGGCCATCTTCTGAAGAGCGAACTCTTTGACTAGCCTCCTCCTTTGACGTCCACCTGGAACCTCCTCACTGAATTCATCTTTTTTGTGGTATTCCGGAGGTAGAATGAAATGTACCATAAGCTTTCTGAACATCTCCTTTTTCGTTCTCTTGTGGACATAACTGAAACCAAGACGTGCTTTCTTTGGCTCCTTCCATTCCTGGACGGTGATCGGGACAGTGTCTCTAACAATGACTCCGCATTGGTTGATAAACTTTGTGGTGTGCTGTAGGGGCTTGCCGGTTACACCGACTAATTCGATGGTATATGTTTCGGAATCTTTCATCGCCTTGGATTTGCCACGCGCTGTCGTACTCGATCCGGCCGAGAGCTAAAATAAGAAAGAGAGTCGCGCGCGTTAGTGCTTATGTATTCACGTTTCAGTAAGTTTGTATCACGAGAGGCTCAATATATATATATATATATATATATATATACCTCGCCGGAGGTGGTTGTTCTTTGCAATTGGAGATCGTCGTTTGTCGACGGTTGACCTCCGTCATCAATGTCCATTCCTTCACCTCCTTGATCATCCAGAATGTCTGTTCCTTCTTCACCTCCTTGATCATCGACAATGTCCGTTCCTTCACTTTCTTGATCCTCAAGGTTCAGATAAGAAGAGATTACATCATGTTCTCCGGCTATGATATCTAATAGATAACCTTCAGCCTCCTGTTCCGCCGTCAGGTCTCTATTGTCCGCCATATGTCACTCCTGTAGACATGCATGTAGTAAAAATTAATTAAGTATATAGGAGACTTAGCAAATATTGTCGTAGAAGGAGGGAAAACAGATTGGTAGGGTTTTGGGTGGAAGAATGATAACCACCGGACGGGGAAAACCATACTTTAGAGGTGTGTCCAAGATTAGCTTCTCAAATGACTTGGAGAACCCCATAGCTAGGTTGCATTTGCTTTCCTGGTCATTTTGGTATATTACACTTAATATTCTGAATTTATTGAATTAAAACTTATTTTCATTATTTTTTTGACTTAGGAATATTTAGGGTTAGTAGACTTAGGGATTTTTTTTTAGCTTTTCTTTGACTTAGGAATATTTAGGGTTAGTAGAATTAGCAAATATATTTTTAGGGTTAGTAGACTTAGGGTTAGTAGGAAATTTTTTGACTTAGGAATTTTTTTGACTTAGGATTTATTTTAACTTTGCAAAAAAAGAGTGCAGCCCAACTTTTTTTTTTTTGAGAATCCGAGTGTAGCCCAACTCAGCGTTTTTTTCTCCCCCGCAGGCCGTGACGTCAGCGTCGTCTCTGTTTCGTCTTCCTCCGGCGAGGGCCACGGCGCCACTCCCCTCTCTCCCCCGCGAGCACGGCCACGGCCACGGCCATGGCCACGCACCACCGTGCACGCACGCACGGCCACGCAACGGCCAAGCACGCACGCACGCACGGCCACGGCCAAGCACGCACGCACGGGCACGGCCACGGCCACGGCACGGGCATGGCCAAGCACGCACGCACGGGCACGGCCACGGCCACGGCACGGCCAAGCACGCACGCACGGGCACGGCCAAACCCTAAACAGATCCTCCGGCCTAGGTAGTTCCCAAATGATTCTTCATCGAAGTTGTGGATCATGGAGGCAGCGGTCATGAGAACGTCAGTATCCTCGTCGGTGTCGATGACATAGATGTAGAAGAAGTTGTCTGAATCATCCATCTACAACAATATTTGGACCGATTTATTGCAAAAACCAAGAACTTTTGTTTGCTCCAATGCTGTATGTACCTTTGGCAAAACGCCGAACATGTGTCAGGCTACACACTCCAGCGACGGTGTCGAGGGAACGGGAACCCCTTTTCATCTCTCCTGGCCCGATGTGGCCGGTCAGGTGAGCCCTATTGACCCACCGAGCCGCTAGAAGTCTAGAGGGCGAATAGTGCCCAACCAGCGGACTAGGAGGTGGTCTCCGGCGATAGCAGCAGGACAGAGCGCTCCAGGGGACAAAAACTTTGTCAACAACATGGAGGCATCGCGGAGGGGAGGGGTGGCGGCGGGGTTTCCGGTGCGCAATGCCGGAGCTGGACGAACTACGTCCAGCGCGACGCCTTTGTCTCCTCCGGACGGCCTGGATGGGGGTGGATGGGGGACGCTTCGTGTCTGGCGGGCGGGTCAGGAGGGACAATTGTGTGTCCGTGGACAACCGCAAACATGGTCCAAACTTGGGCAATGTTTGCGGGAAACTCGGCATGTGCCTCGGTTTGTTTGGGTAGGGGGAATGAGTTTTTTACCCATATTTTTCCGGGTGCACCGATACATATCATTTGGGGTGGGGGGGGGGGCGTTGGGTATACTCTAACCCACACCATCATGTATTAGAGTGTACTTCGAAATTTAATAGAAAATCAACCATTCTTATGTTTGATCATGTTTATACAAAAAACTAGTAGTTATGCCCAAGTAAATTAGTATCATTAGGTTCATGATGAAATATATTTCTATCATGTACCTATTTAGTTTAAAAACTATTGTTATACGTTTGTAGTTCCGTCAAACTTTTAGATTGTTTAACTTTCTATGGAAACCAGAAGCACAATCTCCGCGGGACAAAGGGAGAAGACTATTAATGGGTCGTCCGGGCCTTGGCCGGTATTGGACGACGAGGTCTTGGGATAGGCAGCGATGTGTGTGCGGAATAGGTCGTCGCTAGATCGCCCCGCCCAGGATCATGGGGGCGACGTTTGGGAATAAAAGGTGGCAAAAAGGAATGTTGTTCTCAATGGCATGCGGGTCCTGTTTGATATTGGTTCTTACTTTTTCTATAGCGTTACTGGAGGACACATTTCCTACCATACAGATTTACACGGTAAACCTTAAATAACTCTTGATTGTTACTTTTTGATTATGTGGACCCTTTATCATGAGTTACAACACACTTTTAACTGGAAAAAATATAATTTGCAACTAAAAAAATTGTTGTTCTTTGGGGAAAATTTATGGATAGGTTGGTCCCTTGGACCTCCACCACCCTCCTATATATAGGCATACATATTCACTTATACAGTAGAACAATCTAGACTCTTGTAGGACAATAGTACTATACTAGGATAGACTCCACTCCCCTGGAACACTCTAGAGACTACTAGGATACTAACTCATACTCCAACACTCCCCCTCAAGATGGGTGATAGATATCTATCATTCCCATCTTGTTACATGCCAATGAACATTCCTTACTACCTAATCCCTTTGTCAAGCAATCTGCTATTTGTTCTCTAGAGGTTACATGGCTTAACTTCAAGGTGCCTTCGTCGAGCCGCTCTTTGATGAAGAATCGGTCTATTTCCACATGCTTTGTTCGGTCATGCTGAACTGGATTGTTAGCTATGTTGATTGCAGACTTGTTGTCACACCAAAGGTTCAATGGCCCTTTCCGTAATAGTTTCAATTCTGATAAGAGGCCTTTCATCCATAGCATCTCACTCAAACACACAGACATTGCTCTATATTCTGCCTCCGCCGTTGATCGAGAGACCACCGAGCTTGCTTCCTCCAAGATACCAAGTTTCCTCCAACAAAGACACAAAATCCTGATGTTGACCTTCTGTCATCGAGACAACTAGCCCAATCAGCGTCACAATAGCCTTCTACATTCAAGTGCCCATTGGCCTTGAACCATAGACCTCTCCCGGGACTGCCTTTTAGATAGCGTAAAATTTTGTATGCCGCCTCTAAATGGCCACTTCTTGGGTCATGCATGTAGCGACTGACCACACTCACTGCATAGGATATGTCAGGTCTCGTATGGCATAAATAGATGAGTCGACCTACAAGTCGTTGGTAGCTCTCTCTATCAACTGGATCTCCAGATTGTGCACATAATTGATGATTTTGCTCAATAGGGGAAGAAGCAGCTCGACAACCAAGCATTCCTGTATCACTAAGAAGGTCCAAGACATACTTCCGCTGCGAGAGAACAATCCCTTTAGGGGACCTTGCTATCTCAATGCCTAGAAAATACCTTAGTTGGCCAAGGTCCTTAACCTCAAATTCTTTGCTCAACTTCTGCTTTAATTGTGCCATCTCAATAGCATCATCACCGGTAATAATGATGTCATCCACATATACTGCAAGAATCGTGATGTGCCGCTGAGAGTGGCGGTAGAATAAAGTGTGGTCCCCGTTGCATTGTGAGTATCCCATACTACACATAGCACGACGAAATCGATCAAACCATGCTCGTGGAGATTGTTTAAGCCCATATAATGACTTTCTCAACCTAAGGACCTTCCCACGAGTCTGAGATGTACCAAAGCCAGGTGGAATTTCCATGTACACTTCCTCCCGAAGATCACCATGCAAGAATGCATTTTTGACATCTAGCTGGTGCAATGGCCAACCAAAGTTAGCAGCACAAGAAATAAGAGTTCTCACAGTACTCATCTTTGCAACGGGTGCAAATGTCTCGTCATAGTCAATCCCATAAGTTTGGCTGTAACCCCTTGCCACCAACCTCGCCTTATATCGTTCTATTTTCCCTTCTGGGGATTGCTTCACGGTATACACCCATTTGCAAGTAACTGGATTTTTTCCCACAGGAAGAGAAACAAGATCCCATGTCTTGTTCTTCTCAAGAGCTTTCATTTCCTCCAACATGGCCTCATACCACTTTGGGTCTTGCTTTGCTTCCTTCCAATCTCTTGGGATTGCCACAGATTGTAATGAGGAAATGAAGGCTCTATACCCGGGTGATAGAGAGTCATATGACACATAATTTGCAATGTCATGCTCAAAACCGTACCTTTCAGGAGGCTTTCCTGTTATAGCTCGTGGTTCTTTTCTCAAGGCAATAGGCAAATTTAGTGAATCATCAATGACACATGGCTCACTCTCATATGAGTCAACTTCATTGACCATTGGAATCTGTTGTTGTTGATTTTTCTCCCCCTGCAATTGGACCTCACCATTTATTCGAGCTTGTTGTTGATGTTGTGATTGCCTCCTCGTATACACCCTTAAATTTTCTTCCTCATTTGGTTTTCTCCATCTCTCTTCACCTGTAGGTTGTCTCCTCGTGTATACCCTCAAATTTTGTTCCTCGTTTGACTTTCTCCATCTCTCTTCACCCGTAGGTTGTCTCCTCGTATATACCCTCAAATTTTGTTCCTCGTTTGGCTTTCTCCATCTCTCTTCACTCCTTGGACATGGAATTGAACCAACCGCAATTCTCGATGGTTCATCCTCCTTTGTCCTCAATGATTCACTCTCCCCCTCTCGACTAGCATCACTTGTGCTAGGAGAGTCAAAGTCAAACAACGAGCTGAGATCCGTCTTCTCTCCATAGAACGGCTCAGACTCTCTAAATGACATATCCATGCTCACAAATGTTCTCCGTTCAGTAGGACTCCAACATTTGTAGCCCTTTTGTCCAGGTGAGTATCCAATAAAGATGCACTTCACAGCACGTGGATCCAATTTTCCCACTGAAGGTCTGTGGTCTCTAACAAAGCACGTACACCCAAACACCTTTGGCGGAACAATGAACTCATTTTTTCCGTAGACCATTTCATATGGAGTCTTCATTCCGAGCACTCTTGATGGCATCCGGTTGATGAGATAAGTAGCTGTCATAACCGCTTCGCTCCATAAGAATTTAGGCACATTCATCGTAAACATAAGTGATCGAGCTACCTCAAGTAGATGACGATTCTTTCTTTCAGCCACTCCATTCTGTGGCGAAGTATTAGGACACGAAGTTTGATGAAGTATTCCTTTTTCCGATAGAAAATTGCCAAATTCATTGTTCACATACTCCGTCCCATTATCTGTCCTAATAGTTTGAATGCGGTGCTGAAACGATTTTGGATATATGCATAGAAGTCCTTGAAACAATTAAGAACCTCACTCTTTTGTTTCATGAGATATATCCAAGTCATTCGGGAGTGACAATCAATGAAGGTGACAAAATACTTCATTCCACTAATAGAAACCACAGGAGAAGTCCAGACATCCGAATGGATTAACACGAAGGGCGATGTACTCCGGAGTCCACGACTCACATATGAAGTCCTTGTGTGTTTTCCATACTCGCATGCATCACACACAAGTTTGTCTTTATCTAACTTCTTCATTTCTTCGGGATAAATCTTAGTCATAGCATCAAAGGATATGTGACCCAATCGACAATGTTGGAGCATCATCTTTGCTTCATTGTCTCCAAAAGCAGCCATCAGAGCAGTGCATAATGCATCATTTGTTTCCTGTCTATCCAAGTACCAGAGTCCCTTATGCCTGACACCGATCCCGAGCCTCCTTTCAGTCTTTCTCTCCTCAATTATGCAAGCGTACCGATCAACAATTACACGGCAATCAACATCGTCAACCAAGGAGCTCATAGACACCAAACTAACCGGAAACGATGGAACATATAAGACCGAAGATAATGTAATAGAAGGGGTACATTTCACTGTGCCGACCCCTTTGACAGGATGATAAGTTCCATCAGCGGTTTGGATGGTCTCCTTATGTGTGGGTGGATGTGGAACATATGATGAAAACTCACTCCACTTGCCTGTGACATGTGCTGATGCTCCTGAGTCTAGTATCCAATTAGAACAAGAGGTTCCATTTGGAGTAAGAGCCCTATTCGGCACACCTTTGCCAATTTGAGCAAGATTAACACGATTGCCTAGGACCGTTGTTTTTTCACTTTGTTTTGGAATTTCCGCACTCCTCTTTGACTGCCTCAATTTCTCTATCGCCTCCGCTAAGATTTTAAGCATCTCATTTGATCCTTTTGCACTCAAAATTAGATTGGCTGTATTCTTCTCCTTGAGTAATTGAGTAAAATTCTCAAGTAGTTTCTCAATTCTATGATTTTCTCCCATGCTTGCAGCACCACAAACGGCTATTTTCTTACCCAAATCAATCCCAACAGCTGCTCCTCCTCACTCCTCTTCTCTGTTGTAACCACAGACTCCTTCTTGCAGAACCTCTGCTTCAGCTGCGCACCAGTTCGCCTTCTGTTGCTGCCACTAGTGCCCTCAGGTCTGCAACTCTCACTCCTCCGATTCCTGGCAGACGCACGTCCACCGCACACCCCCAGGCCCAGCTCAACCTGTTCCCTTCTTCTCTGCTCCAGTCAACCACCAGTGGTGCTCCCTTCTCCTTGGGCTTACCTCTAGCCGCACGTCACAGCCCCTTATTTCCTCTTTTCTTCTCGTGCACACCAAGCAGCCACAGCTCTCTTTCTTCCTCCTTGCAGTCACGAGCAGCCACACTCTGCTCTCTCACAAGCGCACTCAGCACTACTGACCTGCAAGTTTGTACTTGTGGCTACCGTATCCACACCTCTGCCTAGTCCTGCAACCCCTGCGTGGAGGTTCTTCCCTCCTGCAGTCCTGTAGTCCTGCCTGCCTGGGAGCTCCGCCGCACGCTTCACTGGCTTTCTGCCTCAGTACTGACACCTTCAGCAGCTGCACTTACCATCCGCCGGAGCTAGGCCTGTTGGTCACCGCCATAGCTCTGATACCATGTTGTTCTTTGGGGAAAATTTATGGATAGGTTGGTCCCTTGGACCTCCACCACCCTCCTATATATAGGCATACATATTCACTTATACAGTAGAACAATCTAGACTCTTGTAGGACAATAGTACTATACTAGGATAGACTCCACTCCCCTGGAACACTCTAGAGACTACTAGGATACTAACTCATACTCCAACAAAAATCCAGTTAGACACCAGTTAAATTTCATAGGACACAAGAAACCTGATGGAAATCCGAGGAGTCTCTATCTTTAGGCCTCCTTTGATTCATAGGATTTTCTAAGGAATTTTGTAGGATTTTGAACCTCTGGATTTTTTCCTTCCCAGAGTGTTTGATTCATAGGATTGTAACTTGCAGGAATTTTCCCTGTAGGAACTCCCTAGTGTATTTTCACAGGAAAACTAACATGAGCTTAGACCTCATGGAAAAATCTCGTGGCTTTTTCCTATACTCATATGATTCCACTTGACACGGCAAGTGAATCCTACACAATTCCTATTCCTTTATTTTTCCTACCCTATGAATCAAA